>JAODOY010048939.1:0-18968 GCA_025399855.1 Forbesichthys papilliferus | reverse complement strand
GAGAGAGAGAGAGAGAGAGAGAGAGAGAGAGAGAGAGAGAGAGAGAGAGAGAGAGAGACTAGCTTGAATTTAGACACTACACACAAAAGGAAATAGAAGGAAACAGGATGGGGAGCATTGTCCAAAATAAGCGCCGACTCCCTCTGCTTTCATGGCTGAGTGCACCCGGGCCAGTTGGGCTGCCCTCATCATTACCTGTCTCCTCAGAGGTAAACATTGCTCGGTGTCCAGTCAGCCTGGAGCTGATTCCCCCAATGTCATACCACGTGTCTGTGTGTGCGTATAAACGTGCACATGTAGCGTAATGTCCCCTGTGCTTTTGTGTTTTATATTTCTTCTATTTCATTGACCTCCTTTCTGTGGGTCACACACACACACACACACACACACACACACACACACACACACACACACACAAACTGAGGAGGCTTTTGGGGGATGGGACTGAAAAATAAATATGTACAAATAAAGATGAATGTAATTATTGTTATTTGGTTCAGTATGTCAGTATGTCTGATACTACCCATCTAGAAGATGCAGATCATTCTCTATGTGTATTTTTAACCCCTGGTTATTTTACCAACACTGCAGTAAGTCTCCCTTTATTAAATACTGTATATGGATTCAACATTTACTTGAAGGTGTGATACAGTTATCTACTGTGGCAATAGGGAATTATTATTGCTATTAACTGGTTACAGCAACTTCAGCAACTGCTAAGGAACCAGTCATGAAGCTGTCTGTTGGCCTGAGCAACATGTTCAAGACATTTGGTGTTAGGTGAGTAAGTGGGAGTCAAGTCTGTGCAAGCCCAGTAGGGAAAAGTTCTCAGTAAAGGTATAATCAGCCAAAATAACTCAAACACCTGTGTGGGTGGACACAGGCTTTAAAATTACAAATTACATTGTGAAGTAACACATAATTGCTGTGAAAGTGGCAGCAGACAGATATAATGGGATTAGGCCTAATGCTAAATGAATGTGAATAATGGAAACAGTTACTTACAATATTTCATTATCGTGTGAGTAAGACAGTGAGTGGACATGGTACTGTAAATATTGCAGGAAATGTGAAATAATGTGAAATATGTTGTACTATGAATGCAACTGCAAATAACTGTAATGAGAATGCTACTCCCAGTACCATCTCAACCTCTATTCCAATTTGCACCATGACAGATGACTTTTCACTTACTTTCAACACTTTACATTCCCCCCCCCCCCTCCCCACACACACACATCTACGCTATTGCAGGTTCACATAGAGCTGGAAAGATATCTTTCACACTGGCATTGTGCTGAATTATTATTCCCTTCAGACGTGTATAATTATTCATCCAGTGTGCTAGCTGTCGACACAGGGACTATATTTAGGCTCCCTTACATGACCTCAGCAGTGAGTGGCGTGTACACATGTTGGTTGTTCATAGCTCAGCACATTTCTCTTGACAGGCAGACACATATGGTATATGGTCTTTGTTCTTCAATAGACAGGTCCCACAGAATACAATTAGTTGTGTAATGTTCGACTGGGAGGGCGGGGAAGAAGGGGGTGGTTTCTGAAAATGCACGACATGTCTTTCTTTATCATTTGGAATGAGATGAGAATAAGAGAGGTGCAGTAACTCCAGCTGAGAGGTCTGGACCCAGACAGCTCATGTTGCGGGTAACAGGGCCCTTTCAGACAATGAGAGATAACCATGTTAGCATTGAGGAATTCAACTGTAATATATGGTGAAGGATTTTCTTTCTTTTCTTTTTTTGTGTTAAATTGAATCAGTTCTACATTATAATACATTTGATTTAACCACTGATATTGAACCCACTGTAAAGTACATCTGACTGCGGTTAAAAATGAATGTTAAAATAAGCATACTGTATAATGTAGTTTTACATGAGGCTGACTCAAGACGATTTTACTAGACATAGACCAACATTTTAGTCTCATTTGTCTGAGGATTGTACAGGTGTCCTGCTATGATGATTGACATGGAAAAGTGAAGTGTCAAGTGTCTGTCAGGTTATACTTCACTGCTGACAGTATATTTAGTTTATTTCTACCCCATCAGTGGAAACGTCCATGTTCTTTCAGTGAATTTTAAATAAATCCTGTCCTTTTAATGCATTTGGTGTCAGAAACATGGGTTGACAGCCCCATCATCAGCCATAGGAGACAATTATGATTATTAATGAGTGAAGGGACTTTTTATATCTCAACATTGTAGGGGCTGAATGCGGCCAGACATACTGTAGGTCTGGCTGGACTGAGATCAGTGTCAGGGATATGGCTGTATGGGTTTTATATGTATGCTTGGGCAGGCTTAACAGAGTTCAGATCATAAGTTGAATATTTTTAGAGTTTTAAACCTGCGTTAATCCATCTTTAACATAGCACCTTTGGTATATCAGACCACCCACATTTTAAGTGAGCAAGTAAATGCAGTTAAAAAACACTTATTTAATATTACTATTTTATATTTTGCCAAATCACCAAATTGCATGCATTATGCTTTTCCAGGCTTTTAATGTAACCTAGTTCAGTTGTTTTGTATTTCGGAACAGGGTGGGTGAAATGAATGCTCAATGGATTACGGCCTGCTGATTGACTTGGCCAGTCTAAACCTTTGGCTTTTTCTCCCTGATGAAATCCTTTGTTGTGGAAATGTGTTTTGGCAATGTGTCTTGCTGCATGAAGTTCCTTCCAAGTTACTGCACATCACTGAGTGAGTCTACTCCATAAGCAGCCATGCAGGCCATGACACCTCCTTCACCAAGCCACCGATGAGCTTGTGTGTTTTGGATCTGTTCTCGAATGTTGGGGAACCATATCTCTCTGTACTTCTTTGCAAATTGTAATCTCGCTTTCAATTCTTACTATAGATGAGTGGTTTGCATCTATACTGTTAATAGACTGCATTTACATAACGCTTTTTCAACATACCAACCACTCAAAGCCCTATATGTGATTTCCTTACGTTCAACCATTCACACGTATTCACAAACTGATGGAGATGGCAGCCATGCGTAGTCTCACTATCTGTTCACCTGTCGTCCTGCACTACCCACTACACTGCTGGTACTGTAGCATCTACCTCACTGTGTTGTCTTTACAATGTTGAGATATTGTCACTTCTGCCCTGTGGAGCTTGTTTGTCACTGACCCATGGTTTGAGAGGTTTCCTCACAGCTCTCACAATGTTTATGTCATCAACTGCAGTTGTTTTCCTTGTTGGCCTGTTTGATGTCTGTTCAGGACATTGCAAATACAATGCTTGTGCAAAAGCTCTGACTCATTTCCCCTCTTTATAAGATTCAAAATGTTTGGCTTTTCTGCCAAACACAGCTCTCTCACAGTCTTCATGTTGGTTCGTCTTCTCTTACGCATGTGCAGTATTCACAGGCAAACTCCAAGGCTCAAAACAAGAGTAGACTTTATTGTTGAATCAAACAATCTAAAAGGTCACACTGGAGCAACAAGAAGTCAGTCACGTACCAATACGTATGCACACTTAAGCATTGATCTGATACAAAAGCAGTTAACTTAAGTTAAGATAACACTTATCTGTGCAATAAATAAAAGCTGAAAGTCAGATCAGTCTTTTTATGTACAGTACATTACATACATATACAATATACTATGTACCTGTATGTACTGTACCTGTAATTATATATACAGTGTGTGTATATACTGTGTGTGTATATATATATATATATATATATATATATATATATGTTCATAATACCCACAATCACTGGTAACTATTAGAAATTGTATTGCATTGCACCTGCTTTTGAATTAAATTGTTTTTATACCCTTATAGTCCAAGTGTAAAAACGCAACAATTTTGTTGTCTTCAATTGTGTTGTCTTCATTTGAGTGCTAAATCTTATTTAATCACACTCATAATTAAGAACAGAAGCAGCTACAATATCTGATCCTACTGTTGAATGATCGTCCACAAAATGCTCCGATTATTGGTCATAAGCATATTTCAAGAGGAGGGTATCTGTAATAGGCAGTTAATAAAATAGGCAATTATAATAGAGAATCTGATATTTCAGATCTGGTCAAAGCATGGAGGTATTATACTAAAAGGTAACATGATTTGGGACTCAATTGTAAGAGTTTAATTTACCCTTTCACTGAAATGCAATATTTACTATACACAGAAAGGACAGTTTTATATTTTAAATGTGTATGTATTCATACACATTTCAATATAGGTATTCAGGTATATAGGTATTCAATTAGGATTTTAAAATAATTTGATATAGGCCTAGATCCTAAATGTGTGTTAAATGGAAATGAACATCATTAATTAAATGAGTACATTATCTGTCCATTAGAATCACCACTACGGCAGCTTGTATGATGGACCTGCGTAGATACCCTCTGGATGAGCAGAACTGCACCTTGGAGATTGAGAGCTGTGAGTAGCATTAGATTAGGTAGTTTGAAATTTGAAGGGTCACAAGACACATTTAAATTGGTTCTAAATCTGTTTCATAAGGTTTCTTGTTATTAAATGCAAGGGCACAATGACACTTAAATTACATCAACAGTTTAATAAGTAAATGTCTATGCTATCCCTTCCCAAATTTATGCCTATGATGATTTTTGTTAAAGGGGTTTATTTTTCATGCAGTTTTGATTATGCATGCAATGGCTTATTATATTGGTTCTGTATTTGATTAGTAAATAGGCTGCATCTTAGTTTAAAGACACAAACTATTTGATATTGCATTTTTTTATTTAATCTTTAACCTATTCATGGTACATTATGTTTACACACACATTTCTAAAAAGTGTCAGTATAAGGAGTTGGGCTAAGGTCATGTAGCATCAACTATTGCAATCTGCCATCTCTTGTTCAATCAGACCAGGCTAGACTGCTCAGGTAGAATAATATATACCACAAGCAGAGTAACTCAGACCCATACACTAGCACATTCTCCGGGCTTGACTTAGCTAGGTCTACTTATCACAAAGGCAATTGTGGTCCCTCTGGATGGGCAGGTTTTGTTCAAATGTAACTTTCTAATTACATACACCTGGAGAACTAGCCTACTAAATATTTCAGCGTAGAATAATCAATGCACTGGGTAATTAAAAGGCATCACACATGCCTGCTTGTGCAAGTATGGCATTGTACCCACAGAGGTGTATCTGTCTAAAGATTAAATGTGTGCCTTTGAGATGTTTACCATTGAGAAACCTGTGTCAATACTGTAGGTGAAGTTAATTTTTAAGATGAAGGCTTCAAACGTAAAACTAATTTTTTCATCCCCTTGACAAATAATAAATACATAGGCTTAGTAATAAACCTTAATTTTATTTGACACAAAATGGTATTATGCAGATCAAGGTTAAGTTCAAATTGTAAAAGATTGAATCATATTGTCACTTATTTTTATTTTCAGATATTCTTTTGTAACACATTAGTGGATTTTATATCATGGGGTCGGTAAAATGAAATCATAGTCTTGGGGGGGCAATCCAGTAATGAGAAGTAGCTAATTCCTCAAAATCTTGCAGTCCCTCTTAGATAAAATCTGAAATCTGAGGGGACAAAGACTAGCTAGTCCAATTAAGTCGATCTAATTACTGAAAGGGCAGCCGGCATGTTTAATTCAGGTTCCAGTTGTAGACACAGCTCTAAGAGTATTCAGACAAAAGTATGCTTTAGGAGGCTATGGTTTCATTCATGCCAGTGGAAAGCTTGAAGAAGCTCAACTTTTGAAAATTGGAGGTGTGGTTTTCCTTATCCGTCCCAGAGCAACAGTAGCTGCGTTTATTATTCTGATTGAAATCGTATTAAAAGCCCAACCCAAATGAAAATGCTCAATATCAACTGGAAGAGAAAAGCCCATTTATAGTAAACAGATAACCCAAAATCTTCAATCGGAAGGATTCCATTCGGAAAAGACAAAAGTGTCTATGCAAACTCAGCTAGTGACTCTTATGACCGACTGATTAAAAAAGAAAAAGAAATCAACATTGGCCATTTATACCAAACATAAGCCATTGTGTCTGTGTACAATACTGTTAAAACAACGAGTCTCGGGTTAAAAACACTATTATTTGTACCGGGGTATCAATAGGCTATGTAATGCTATTTGAATTTGTATTGCTATTCAGAATAGTCCATGTGTCTATTTGCACTAGGGTGAGAATACAGTCACATGACAGCTATTTTGCTATTTATACCCTAACAATATGTAAACACTGCATTGCATGTGTGGTGCACATCACTTCATGACGAACGTCGATAGCTAACCCTAACCTTAACCAGAGGGTAAACTAAACTATGAATCCATGAAACACAACATTGTTGGAAAGGGTATATTTGTGTTTAATGTAGCTATATGCCACTGAGCAATACATTCAGTTTGCATATGGTTGATTGTTGAGGGGTAGACAGTCAGTCAGTATCACTCTGTGTCAGTATATTGTAATGCTTAAGGCCCTTTCAGACAGGACGCGCTCGCCGTCGAGTTGAGCGCAGATTTTTCCAAGCCCTTCAGACAGGACACATCTGCGCTCGCCCTGTCTCTAGGCAACGAAGAGGACACACTACCGACTTTGAAGACATACAACATACAAACATACCATAAAATAATATATTTTCTGCTGGTCTCTTAGTTCAACCAATACTATGTTTGTGAACCTTTTGTAAAAAATCTGGGAATTCAGGATATTAATATCCCGAATCTTTATGTAACAAACAGTTCACAAACATAATATTGGTTAAACTAAGTGATCTGCTGAAAAATACATGCTTGAACATGAACATGAACGTGAAAAACGAGAAAAACGAGAAAACTAATATTCTACACGTACAATATCAACTTTGCCTCCATTTCCACATCCGTGCCTGGCTGGCTGCATCGATTCCATTGGCCGTGTGGGTATGTGTTACAGTGCGCTGCCCGCAGTGGTGCGCAGTCCCTGCACAGCGCAAAACCACAGTTGCACGGCGCAAGCCATAGGAATGAATGGGCTTCAGAGCACAGAGCCAGTGCATGGGATTGTTTTGTTACCACAATTTGCAGCAGTTTTAAACACGTTTTGAATGTTTCCATGAAGGGAAAAAAAGGCCAGGCAAAGGTCAAGTTCGGTTTGTTCAACACACAACACACAACTGAGCTCATCAGCAGATACTGACACACCAGTTGGGTTGTTATATATGAATGTAAATGCGGCGGCCCTCCAGGATTTGTCCCAGACAGGTTTGCCCGATGGCCAGTACAGCACTGGTTTCACCCTTAGTCGCCTTCAGCCATTGATGCCCATAGCTCTAATTACTGTGTGTGATGAAGTGATGTGCAACCTACGTGCAACCATGCAAGCATGCAAACTAGTGTTTATTTTGGGGTGTAAATTGCTGAATAGCTGCTATTAAATATTCTCACCCAGGTGCAAATAGATACTTCGAAACATTGCTGTTGGTTTGTGTACCCTGATTGAAAATAATTCAATATTCTTTTTCTTTTTTGGCTACTGTGCCCTCTATTACTATTTTTCTGAGTCAAGTAGCTACCCGTTTACCAGACTAAAACATAAAAGTTTTATTTGGTGACATTAAAATGGTATTACATTTTTGAAGTTATTTAAATAGGCAACATTACACAGCAAACTGAGAGTGAGATCATTACATGTCTCACACACACAGATGGACATTTCACAGCTTGGTTTATAGGTACCCGTAGTACCTTGTAATGCCCCTATGGGCTATGTGTGGCACCCAGTTGAGAAACACAGGCCATATACAATATAATACACATACCCTGTATGGTACAACCATAATATGGTGTGTTGTTGGTGCAAATGACAATTGTAAGCTCCCTTCCCAGATGGATACACCACCGATGATATTGAGTTCTACTGGCAAGGAGGAAGTTCAGGCACCTCAGTCACTGGTGTGGAGAATATTGAACTGCCACAGTTTGACATTATGGACTATCAGACCCTGTCCAAGAAAGCAGTGTTTGCTACAGGTAATCCATTTCTTATTTGTGTTAATGCTGGATTCTGCACTGTGAGTTTAGCTGTAGCCAATGTTAGCACCGTTGTGCTTCCACAGGCTCCTATCCACGATTGTCACTCAGCTTCAAGCTGAAGAGGAACATTGGTTACTTCATTCTGCAGACCTATATGCCCTCCACCCTGATTACCATCCTGTCCTGGGTCTCGTTCTGGATCAACTATGATGCCTCGGCTGCCAGAGTGGCCCTGGGTCAGTGACTCTTTGGAATCTAGTACAGTACCATCATTTATGTTATGTTTAAGCATCACTTAACCAGCCATTCAAAAAAGCATGAGACAATGTTATTGTTTTTATACAGTAACTCATATGTAAGTAATACTAGTGTATGTTATAATTGATTTCCTAAAAAACGCTACCTTATTCTCAAACCCTTAGATATATTAATACAAAAATCAAACATATAATTTTGTTTGGGGTTGCAGCTTGCTAAACATTTGCATTTTTTTAGCTGTCATGATTACTTGTGTGTGTTAGAATGGATTGGAAACTTGGTTTACTCATGCTCGTGTGTTTGCGTGTGAAGTAAATGCTTCACCACAGATGAGGGTTATGGAAAAGGCTCTCTATCTAAAAACACAACGATGCATTTTGCTGCGCTCTCACAGTGAAGTGCATGCTGTGGTCACCCTGGAAAAAGCTGATGCTATGGGATCTGACTTTAATAATAGGTCACTTGGCAATTTCTTCTTCCAGCATCCATATTCCTTTGCGGAACCTCTAAGCTTAGAGACTATTTCAAGAAGTCATGAATAAAATAATATATGTATCACTCTTGTCCCTTGTGCACGTACACACACACACACACCACGCTTCTTGAGATGTCCAGTGCTTGTGGTATGCCCAGGTGAATGGCCACACATGCACCTGGATAGTTTGTGTTGTCTGCTTGTGCTCTATATTATGCTCACAGCCTCAGGCAGCAGTGGACAAGGACTCTTATTCATGGTGCTCACTCCCAACATGCTTCTTAAAATGTGCCAGCTTATCTCCTATACTGTATCAAGTCACTCTCGTGCTCAATGCTAAAACCCATGTTAGCGTGGATATGATTTATATCACGCTAGCGTTGATATGATTTATATTAACGCTAACACCCGGCATTATCTAGGCATCACTGAGTGTGTAGCTGCAGAGGGGAGACTTCGAGAGGAAATGGCTTGCAATGATGCAAGAGTCTACTGACACAGAAAAGGCTCTTGCACATTGTGTTTGTGTGTGTGTGTGTGTGTGTGTGTGTGTGTGCGCACGCGTGCATGAGTGAGTGGGGGGGGGAGTGGTAGAGTAAGGCTAATTCAAATTTTAAAACTTGCTTTAAAAAAATAATAACTTAGTACATGTTTCTTTAAAAAGAAACTTTGCGGGAGACAGGAGTGAGACCTCATCATATGGATATGTAGTGTAGCACCCATGTCATTTTCTTCATAAAAGCTTGAACCCTCCAGACAAAGGAAAACTTAAAATGACTTATGAAATGAATAAACCCTGAGTAGCAAGTAAGGACTTTAAGGACTTTCCGTTGAAATGTTGAAAACCTGGCTGTATATTTTGTTCTTTGTTGTCCCCCAGATGAAAGTTTCACTGTTCTACTGTAAAATGAAAGGCATTCCTCAAATCGAATATCAGATACTGTGCCTCTTAATCTCACTGAAACTAATTGAAATTCTCTATTACGACCCCTTATATTGTGCCTCTATTTTCTCTATTGTTGAAATCCCTCTAGTAAAATGTGCACTGGAAATATTTAGGCTGTTAGCTAGCAATTAGCAATTATATTGAGGTTGTATGACGCAAAAATTACCTTTTCAGCTATTGGCAATTTGACAATTATACTTATTGTATGTCGCTTTGGGTAAAAGCATCTGCAAAATTATGTAAATGTCAAACTACATTTATGTCTCTTTGAGAATATAGTTTTCAAGAGAGACCTGGCCAAGAAGCAGCATAAAACAACATACAACAAGGCTTCAAACACAAATTGTGGTTGAAACCTACAATATTTACATAAAAGCCTCTCTGCTGAATAGACTAAACAATAGGCCTGGTTATCAAGAAAGACACTATCCTCTTTCATGAGCTCCATATCCTGTAGAGTTGATTATTAATGGTCTATAAGAAAGTGCAGTCCATTTCAGTGAGTTTTGAAGAAGGTTCCAAGTGGTTCCAATAGGTGGTTTTTAGTTTCGTATGGATGGACACAACATTTGCAGGAGTTCATAAGAATGTAATCCATAATGTCCTTGACCTCTGGTTAAATAAGTGTTCAGGTAGGTACAGTAGTAACCAGCCCAGTTCCGGAATAACACATCCAGTGGGTTCATGACTTAGTTTGTGTAAACAGGGAGGGATAAATGTATCCAGCATGTAATTGTTGTACTGTAGTTCTATCTTAGAGGACACTTGTATTGAAATTGGAGTGAGATTTTTCTCAACTTTGATGAGTTATTTATCAGTATAACAATACATTGCTTTTTCATATGCTGTAATATTACCGACCAGACCTTTGCAGTGCGGGACGGGACATGCCACAAGGTTGTTAGACTTGCATGCTGGCAGATACAGTATCCATGTGGTCACCCAGTAGTCCGAATGTCTTGAATGAAGTAGTGATTAGGCCAAGCACATGGTTGTGGGAGGGGATCATTAATCTCTATACCACAGGCAATAGAGTGCAATGACTGTTAGCTAGCAAACTAGAAGATGCTGAATTATTGAGGCAAGAGAGGCATCAAGTCAATGGTCCATCCATCCTAAAGTTTATAATACCCATTAGACCCCCATTACTGGGGTCATATCTGCTTGCAAACCAACCTATTCATTATAGCTGCTTGGGTAGGTAGATTTCACAACAAGTGTGAATTCTCAGAAAAGGAATGGAATCTGTTAGTCCAGGGAGAGATTGTAAACGGAGCCGAGCAATAACAACCTTTCTACATAGCGCTGTTAATGGTATTCTCTCTGTAACCAGGGATCACTACGGTGCTGACCATGACCACCATCAACACACATCTGAGGGAGACCTTGCCCAAGATCCCCTACGTCAAGGCCATTGACATTTACCTCATGGGCTGCTTTGTCTTTGTGTTCCTGGCCTTGCTGGAGTATGCCTTTGTCAACTACATCTTCTTTGGTCGGGGTCCTCACTTGCAGAAAAAGGTGGCAGAGAAGGCTGCCAAGACCAATAATGAGAACAAGAGCAGGCTGGAGAGCAACAAGGTCCAGGCGAGTGACTTGTTTCGAGTGTATCTCTTCACCAAAGCTTTGAGGGGCGGCATGAATGTGAGAGGCAGGTGTTCCTCAGGGTCTCCGTCAGCATATGTTTTGAAATGGGTCAAATGTGGTTTCAGTAAACACCTGGCGTGTCAGTTTTCCAATAAAGGCTGTGGGAGTTATGCATGACCCACCTCTGACTAGAGGGTGTAACGTTGCATGTTAATGATGCACGAGTGCCCGAAGCTCGTCGGGCGACTTTGAAACGGTTATGACTCGTATAACTATTTTCAGCCCACAAAATGCAGATTTTTCTAAAAATGGGGAATTTGCCAATATTAACAATATTATATGTTTCATCATAGTTCAGTCCTATTACGTAGTTTACAGATTTAAATGTTCTTATTTTATCCCTTCAATGGCACTGTAATATCAAACTATCTCAAACTCAGAAAGGTTTATTAAGAATAAAAAAACATGATATAGTACTTTCATGAAAAGTAAGATGAAACAAAAAAGCTCCTGATCTAATTAACTAATGCATTATATTTTCATCAATTTAGATATTTGAAATGTAGACACACTTGATTTTGATAAAAACTGTGCTTCCCCACGGTTGCTGTCATAATGTATATTCTTCAACATGTAAATACAAACTATTAAAAAAACCTTAGTGCATAGTCCCATTTGAGTCAAAACAGCAACAAAATGATTGTCACAATTGTAAAGACTTAATTTTCCCACTATTTGTTGCTTATAGTATAATATAATAAAAAATAAAAAAATAATAATAATAATAATAATATTAATAATAATAATACATTTGATTTCAGGACACCTTTCAAAATACTCAAGGACATCTTACATTGTACTGTACATAGGCAAATATAAAGATCAATATAACAGTCTGTTCAGATATATTCTATATATACTTGTCACGGTCCACCCCCCGTTGTCTTTTGTTGTTTCTGTTTGATTGTCTGTTGGTCCTGTAGCGGCCTATTTGCGTTTGTCTCCCTGTTGTAGTCTGTTCTGGTCTGTTCTGGTCTGTTCTGTGTGTTTTGTGTTTGGTTATTCCCCATTATTTCCTGTTTTATTCTGTGGTTTGGTTCTGCCTTGTTTTGGTGCACTTTACTTGCTGTCTGTCAAATGCACTACCTATCTACCAAGCATTAAAAGATATTATGCACATTATTTAATGGTATTAAAACACTTACAACTTGTCTGTTCTGTATTGTTAATGGCCTTGTTATCATCTCATCTCAAGTCTAGCAGAGGCCAGTGTGTTATGACAGTCTGTGTGATGGGACATTGGTTGTTTTCACATTCAGCATTTCACTGCATTTCCCCAAAATAAAAGCACTGAATTCTAATTCTAATTCCCCCCCAGGTCGATGCCCACGGCAACATCCTTCTGACCAACCTCACCAATGAGATGGGTGGGCCAGATATGATGGGGGTGCTGAACGACCCGCGCGCCACCATGTTCTCTTATGACAGTGCTAGCATACAGTACCGCAAGCCCATGACCAGTCGAGACCTGTACGGTCGACCAGCTCTTGACCGCCCGATAGTCCACAAGAAGAGTCGCTTGAGGAGACGGGCCTCACAGCTTAAAGTCAAGATACCTGACCTTACAGATGTCAACGCCATTGACAAGTGGTCTCGTGCCATCTTCCCCATCACATTCACCTTCTTTAACCTGGTCTACTGGCTTTACTATGTCCACTAGGGAAGATTATGTAATCCATGTGGCGAAGAACAACCACTAGCGCTTATTTCAGGTAGCTAGCTAGCTAGGTATTGTACAGTGAGAGCAGTGGAGGGTCATTCTATTCATTAAGGTGTCCGAATGACTTTTCGATGTAAATAGAATTTATTATATAATATATAAATATATATATATATAAAAGAGAAGTATAATTTAATAAATTCTCTTACTTTATTACTGTATTCATCCATGCAGCATAGAAATAGACACATTTAGAATGAAATGTAAGACACATTTAGGGAGAGGACCTGCATTTTTAAGTCTGAACTTTGTGCCAAATAGAGTTTTGTGGCAATTACATTATATTTATTGAATCTTCCTTTCTCATTCTACAGTATTCTGTCACTCTTGCATGCAGAATGAACAAACTGTTTTTATTGGTTTATAACATTAGAAAAAATATCTACAAAGAGGAAAAAAGCCTGTTTCAAAAACAGTGGGTATCAAAACACTTCCCTTGACGATCAATTAACTTTTCTTGTTGTATAGAGCCACCTCTGGTGACATAACAGGAGAACATCGGGTGAAATGACTTGTTTAGGGATAATGACCACATATATTTTGTGGCAGTAATTGTGAGCAGAACCTCTTGTGACTAAAACACAGCCTCTGTAAGCTAAAGATGAGGCTTTGTGATGAACAACATGATTTTGTTAGGTTTATGCTAAGAGCATGTGAGCTTACCTTATGTTTGTATTGTTAAGTTAAACCAGTTTTTTTTTCTGTAAAAAAGCATTGCAGGCCTCTGACACTTAATTATTTTCATTATACTGTATGCTTTCGAACAATCATTGCATTTACGATAAGAATCCTACATAACAGGTGTTCGTTTGAATTTGACAAATCTTTAAAAGAAAACGCAAATTGTGTTCAAATTTCTACCTATACACTCACGTCTGTGAGCATGCAAAATGCAATTTTTTTTTCAAAGAAATCAGGTAAAGAATGACCTATGATGTCACCATGCTTTTTAAACCACATTTAAAATCTCAAGCCCTGATAATACAAGCGATGTTTGTTGGAGCATTTTCTGCAGTTAGACCCTATCGAAGATTGGCAAGGACAATTGTATGATTATGCTAATATGATATTAATGAAGAACTGCTGACCGCATTGGATTCATTGAAAAGAATCAGCACATACGATAAAGGGATTGCTAGTTTTCTTCTTTTCATTATTATCACAATAGACTGCTTTATCTGACTCATATTAAATTGTACATATTCATCAATGGTGTTCAATTATGAGGGCCAAGCTTGGATTTCCAAAGGCTTTAACAGTACTGTTTGAAAACAGTTGCATTTTGGGTTAAATTCCTCAAGACAAATGAAAATAGTCATGCAGACCACTAGCATTAGCAGTTATCCTACCAGGGCAAAAGAGCAACAATTAATATCACATTTTATAGTAGTTTACTGTGTGGTTTTGTGGCTGGAAGATATTGTTTTTTTACACTTTTTAAAGACCCCAAAGGCATCTTACAGTGCTAACTGTGTTGGCCTGGTTAGCCAGCCAGCCAGTCATCATGATTAATATGCCTGCAGCAGGAAGGCAGGCTGGAGAGAGGATCAGGCTCAAGACGACAGTAATATGTGCTGGATCTTTACAGTGTAAAAAGGGGATAAACACTTGGAATCTGCCTGATGTAGAATGACAGAGACCATGTCCTCGTTCGGTCTGTGGCTGGCCATCGTGTTAAGTCCGCATTCTAGACCGGACAGGGAAGTGGCTCTCATTTACCTACTGTCATAATGTGTTACTGTCATAGGCATAATTGTGTCTAATATTATCTGAGGAAGCCATTGTCTCAGTGGAGAAACAAAAGACTTTATAAAATGCTGATGTTCGGCCTACAAAACTGATTTTCTTGCAAAGACTTTGCAGTTCTGTTTAATTTTTATGGGATAGCAACATAGGTTAGGTCTACTGCAGATGTCCCACTCCCAATCTACCAAAACGTCTCTCACAGTGGGCATTTCTATCAGCGCATTATAAATATACCATGTTTTTGGCTTCAGAGGGAACGGTGTGACTTTCACTAAAGCCATAAATATGTTTGTCGGTACAGGTGGTGACACCATATATAAGAAACACGGCCAATATACACTGACGGTGAATGAAGTAACAGGTTATGTAAACAGTTTTCCAGTGGACACACAAAATATTGTGGAGGTACATTAGTGGAACGGGTACAAACATGGCTTTCTCATGTTATCAGGGCTTGGGGTAAAAAAAAAAAGAAAAGCAAAACCCTTCTACAGGACACAATAGTAGCAGCAGTGTGCTCTTTCCTCATGGCTGAATATTGTGCCTTTATCAAGAATCTCAATATTTTCACAGGGTTTAACTTAACTTATATTATATCTAGTGAGTACAATTCAAAAAACACTTTTTTTAGTCAAAATAGAAAACAAATGTGTGACATGGACACTGCAAACTTCTCTGAGGCTCTAATCTACAGTAATGAACCTTGCTAAGAAGAGACATTAGTAAGACATTCCAGCGTTCTGATCAAAATCTTCAGTGCTGCAATAGAACTCTTTCCAAGAGGTTGCTGTCTATGTTGACGAGCAGAGGGTGCATGGATGAGTGAACCAAGAGAACAGTGTTGTTTGTTTGTTTGTATAACAAAAGACTCAACGACGCAAAGCAGATGGGACACATTTTTCACTCTACGGATGAGCAATGGATGTCTCTATCAACTGGCTCCCCCAGAAGGTCCCGCTGAACTGTCTATTGTGTAGAATTACTGTACACTCATTCTCAAATGTCTCTTTAGAAGTGTTCCATGTGTAAGGGTGCGTGTAAAAACATGCGCACTGTGCCGTGTTTGCTTGACCATGTCAAGCAGACATGAAGAAGGAGTATGCGTGTGTAGGCTGCCTGAATCAGAGAATGTGTAGGGCTAATCTATGTGAATGCAAACACACACAAACACACACACATGTACATGATTTAGAGGGCAGAACACAAAGTACAAGTTCATTGTTTTAAATTGTATGGACTTAAAATCATAGACTTCGAATAAAATGACTGGCATCTCTATCAACTCTGCACAGCATTGTGCATCTTGTTTTAACCCAGTGTTGTAAACAAAAATAGCCCAGCGAATTCCCTGACCCATGCGAATCAGACCAAGAGTACAACAGACACTTTATTAACGTAACCTGATGTTACCTCACAGCCCATGTGGGGTTACTCAAAACTGTATTTGTTTAACAACATTCACTCATTAATTAAAATATGAAAAACTAAAAGAATGGGAAACATTTAAATGACAGGCTAATACAGCACAATACTGGACACAATATTCAGTGAATTAGGTAATACCCAGTAATTTACAGTGGGTAGTTAGTTATGTACTGTACAAAGAACACATCCGTACATGCCTGTTTGGGTGTAGGCTACTGGAGTGTGTCATATACATTTAATCCATGTGTTAAGATACCAATAAAATTAGTTGAAATGCCAACGGTCAAATGCCATGGTATTAGTAACTGGTTAGAAGGGTCTGCTCAAAAGTTAGGAAAACAAATAGTCCCATTAATTCCCCTCTGAATGGATAGATGACCCACTATCAAAATCTGCATTGTGGGACCAAACATGACTGCAATACTATGACTTAGATACCAACAATTAGTTGCAAAATATATACAGTACAGTACGTAATTGTTTGTGATAGTAGTGTCAAATTAAGTTGAAAACATATAAACTATGCAAAATGTTATGCAAAGTGTCACCTAAGAGTTCCTATATCTCAAACCTCTACTCTACTCCAACTTACATTCTAACAATATGATCATTGATTTAACCAATCAATTCAGCCGGCCTGAAGGAACAGTTCGCTAAAATAAACCATTGTTCTGATCTAAAACTGTGGAGATGGGAAAGGAATGCCAGTAGCCCAGTTAGAAGGTCCATGTATGTCAACTGATGTGTCCATTTCCACCATTAATGTGAAGCTTTGAAGTGAGGAAGAATGCCATTAGCACATTTACCATACGTACTGCTGTCTGCCGGCCCGTGCCCATTCTCATTATTAATCAGACAGCCGGCCGTCTAATGGAGCGGAAGGCCTTGGCGGGGACACACACACGTCACATTGACTTACTCATGTACTAGCAGAGCACAATATGGCTTATGGGTCCTCACTGGGCTTTAATTACCTCTGCTACAGTCTTCATGTAAACAAGTGATGAGACAGAGATGCAAACAAAGAGAGAGAGAATGACTCCCTGACCTTAAGGTCTCCTTTTTATCCAAGGTAAACTCTTGTCTGCCCCTGCCATCTTGATCACAGACAAGGCAAAAAGTGTAGAACATTTAGAATTGTTACATTTTAATATACATATTTTAAACACTTTTTTTCATCATCTTGCCGCCATTTGCCATGAAAGCATTTGGTTTGGAAGTAACTATATTCAGCTAAATCGGCACCAGTCTGTATGCACTGCATGCGTTCCCATGCACATGGCTCATGATGTGTTGAGTTTACATTAACAGGATTATGTTCACCTAGACCCCCTTGTGGCCAGAAATGGCACATACCTTTGGTTGTATTGAAATCCAAAATTAATGAGATAGCACTTCCTCAGATGAAAGATAAGCTGCAACAGCCATGGGTGTGTTTTGGTAATTGTACATGACCATGCATTTTAGTCCATGCATATTACATTCACATCATAAAATACATTGTTTATTATTCATATTATTATAAGTTAGTAGTCCAAGTACAGTACAGTGTAGGCTAATACCAAACATTAGCACAGTACTAAAGGCAAATAAACTCTTTACATGGTTTGCCAGCACTTTAGAATAATCCAATATCATATGATTGACTTGATTAAATGTGAGTAGACAGCTGTCCCTTTAGCCTAGCATTTTGTGTTACAATGTTGTATCTGTATTTCTAAAACCAATACATTTAGAATGCTTTACATACTGTATATTGCAACGGCCATGTAAGATGTGACCATTGTTGTACACGATTGTGTGGATTAATAATTAATATGGACACAACATTCTAAATAGCAGTAGTTATGTAAATTATATTATTAAAGAATAGTGGAAAACCACTGCTTATTAACATTGCAATGTAAGGGCATATAGGTGTCAGGCATATGTCCACTCACCCTACACTCTTTCCATAGGATAATATTTACATACACGTCCCTAATAAAAGGGATAATAACAGGCAACAATGGCCCCTTTGGCAGTTCATTAAAACTGTTGCTCTGCCATTATATTTATGACCAAATGTAGTGAGAATTATAAGACAATAATACTCTTGAATGTAATAGAGCCATTATAATACACTGGAATGCTACTGCACTTTTCTGTATCATAATGTCCTGATGATGTAAGGTCATGTTGGGTGCTTTTATACACTACCATAGTATAACACAGCATGCCTTTACATTGTACAGTCCTTGTGTAGTCAGGAACTCATTTCCCTACCGTGCCCTTAGGCCCTCAGTGTTCTCTATACCACTCCCCTCTCAAGCTACAGAGGCCACGGTTGTGTTATAAAGACAAACACCGACCCTGGTTGGAAATGTGTAAGATTTCATTATAATACAAAACACAACATAATTTCACTGATTACAAAAGTGTCTCAAACAAATGTCATTGCTCATGATACAACTTGATTTTACATCACAACATAAATGTGTTTTGTTTCTGAAGTCTACAACAATAAAACAAAGAGTAATAGCATTTGTTTCCACTGGTGACATTGTGGCCACCTCCTAGCAATTGGGTTCATGGTTTGATCATCTCAACTGTAGTACCATCTGCCAAGACACAATACAGTACAAATAACATGATTAAATGATAGTCAGACTACTGCTGGTATCACAATAGAATACTTTTGACCCAATTCTGGGTCAAATTTGCCCCTCCTGAAAATCACGGGTGCGTTCCCAAATTGTAGCTGGTAATTAA
>JAODOY010048918.1:10000-18969 GCA_025399855.1 Forbesichthys papilliferus | reverse complement strand
GTGTGTGTGTGTGTGTGTGTGTGTGTGTGAGAGAGAGAGAGAGAGAGAGAGAGAGAGAGAGAGAGAGAGAGAGAGAGTCGGTGTTTGCACATTCGGTGGCGGCGCCAGAGATTTCCTCTTACTGGCGCTATGGGGTAGCGCGAAGTTTCAGTGAGTGTGCTCTTGAAATGTTAGTTTCCCTTGAGTCGTCCACACACAGCAGATACACGCACCCGCTCCGCAGCGGTAATAATGAACGAATAACAACGAGCGAACGAGAGGGAGAGATTGATTCATGTTTTTTATGCACTAAAGAATCTGAAACAATACCTCAATCAAACTTATTTCATTTTCAAATCAATGCAGCTCTCATACAGACTAAAGCTCAAATTGGCAGAAGAGGAATTTGACAGCTGCCAATATTTGCCTCCCGTTTATTTCAATTCAAAACCAGAGAAGGTATGAATAAAATATTAAAATAAAAGATTTTAAAAACAGATTGCACTCACCATTTGAAATATTTGTAACAAAACAATCCGCCTGTTAATGTGTGACCCGTTCCCCATCTCTCTGTCTCATTTGTAGGTTTTGATGGTGTCCACTGTCCACATAGACGTTTAGGGAGCAAAAACCGATCCATGGCTAATGTTACAATCAATATTCTAGACTACACCCAAATATATTATCTTATTTGTAAAATACGGCCTATTTGTATAAATAAGGTCAAATGTTGACTTTGGTCGAAATCATCACCTGTACGGCTTTATGTTTTTAGTCTGAAAATTATTTGTTTTAAGGTATTTTTTAATTTAGCAAATATGAATTATAGGCTATTATTTACACATTAAAAAAATATAATAATTAAATAAACCACAGCAATTTCTTGGGGGTGCTAAGGGGGTGCTATGGTGATCCTAGGCTAGCTACAGCATCTGCAAGCCCGTCCTTAGCACCGCCTATGGCACGTGCATGTTTTTGTGTTATGTTTGTTCTGCTTGTAATCTTTTACATTATGCGTTTCCAGTGTGTACTATATGTGTGCGTGTGTCTGTCCAGTATGTGCAGTACGTATTTCTGTATGTGTGTGTGAGTGTGTGTGTGTGTCAGCTGGACAGATGCTCCTGCTCAGTAAACATGATGAATTAGTTGTGGTCCGTTAAGCCAGGAAGGCCTGCGATAGGGCCATCTGCCCAGCTCCTCTCCACACACAGGTAACTAGACTCTTTATCTGTTAGGGAGGGGCTCGACGCCTCATTAAAAACATCACATCATCCATGGTTGTGTGTGTATGTGTGTGTCTGTGTGTCTGTTTGCATGTGATATTTTGAGTGGTTGCCATGCTAACCAGGAGCCCTTATACATTATACTGGAAAAAAACAGACTTTTACATTTTGAAGCCAAAAAGATTAACATAACTGCTATTATTGTTGGTAGATGTACTTCTGATGTTTTAAAACAAATTATTAGTTTAACTTCTCTGAAGTGTGTGGGTTGAGTGTACTGTTTTCATTTTTTGTTTGACAATTAGAAGAGGGACACATCTATTGTTATTTTTGTTTGACATCAGGTGAACATGACACAAACGTATACACTACAACAAAATTACAGACACATATTTTAGTAATGAAAGCATAGCAACAATAACAATACAGTTTATTATCTGCAGACCCTCTCTGGGTGATTCAATCTAGCTGGCTGATATGAAAATGTACACAATCAGGAATGCTGATTGTGTCATTACCTAATACAGTGGACGATCTTAATGCAATGTCATTTTTATCTTAGCTAGCTTGTCGAAGGGCGAACCACTGATACTGTGGTTGTATCAAATACATAATTTTTTATAATGTGTAAAGTTGAATGTTTTTTATTCGTTTTTTGTTCAATAGACGTGGCCTTGTCGTACAGACTGAATAGTGATGGTGAGAGGCTAGAAGCTGCATCGATGGCTTTATAAAGACATAGAGAGCAGCCAACCACTGCTGTTCAATACAGGTGGGGAAAGCTTTTAGTAGCCATGTAAAAAAACAAAACCTTGAATGCAGTTGTCTATAATTCAATATCCAACCAAACCCTAAATGCGACTTTATACCTATATAGATTTGTCATTTGGTGTCTGAGATTTAAAATGATTCATTTTGGTCAGTCCTCTGATGTTCAGTATTAGTAATCCCATTTAATGTATTGCATTGTTCAGTGTCTGACAGGAGCTTGCACTGTTCCAATCTCATCTCATTGGAAGGTCCTTCAGCTTGGGCTGAGAGTCACACAAATATTGCCCCGCTAGTTGCATCCCTGCTGCTAATATCAATTCACTACAGCTGCAGAAGGGTGGCCTAGATTTATATGAAAAGCAAGCATGGGCAAACATAGGTTATATTCATGTAACAAACAAACAAAAATAAAACACATGTTTTAAAAAGCTCAGTAGAAGCATAGAAGATACAAAGACATCAAACCATGCAGTATGTCCTCTCCAACACAATAGCGTCTCCCACAATGGGAAAGGCTATTCTCAAATTAGAAAACACAATGAGTGCATGGAGGACAATGGTTGTACAAATTGAACATTTGTCTGCCACTCATATGAAGAGGGGTGAGAGCTGTCATAAAAGGGAGGAATTCATTTTCAAATTAAATTCAGCATCATATTTCAATTTCTTTAATGCACATCCTATTAGCCCAATGCTATCTGGATAAGAAAGGTAACACAAATTGCATTAAAAAAAAAACCACGATGTTCAAACCAATTTTAATCCTACAATCCACAATAGATTTTTGTTAATAAAATACCAATTTATTTGCAGCTCTTTGTAGTGAAGTAATACAATACAGGCTGACAGTGTGATAGTACCTCACTTAGATGTAGAACATGCATTTAACATTATAACTGTACTTACCATTTTCTTCAATAATACAAACTAAATTAAACTTCTAAAATAAGATTAGAATAGATTTCATTATTCTAAATTTGATTAGAAAACCACACATAGGCCTATTGGAAGAGGGTTGGGTTATTAAATAAAGTAAAATAAAATAAGACATTCATGTTTATGTCTGTTTAATGGTTGGTCTGCCTCTTTGATATTAGGAAATATATAGTAACACTGCCCAACACTAGAACTATATGTTCTGACTCATTATTCTCTAACATGCAATACTCCCACAGAGTTGCTATCTCAAATCTTGCCAGATTTTTACCCATCTGTATTTGAATCTGCAACAATATGCTACTCCTTAATAAAACCACTGGCCCAGACTAGAGAGTGCACTCATAGTTCAAACACATCCATCAAGGCTGAACAAAAAAACTGTTCTACCACTGAAAAATCTCCTGAACCTGAGAGCCACATAATCCTTGTCTTGGTCCAACTGCTTTAATAGTGCTGCAATGTGTGTGATACTGTACTCTAGTATGCTACTGTAATGTGTGTGATACTGTACTCTGATATGATACTGTAATGTGTGTGATACTGTACTCTGGTATGATACTGTAATGTGTGTGACACTGTACTCTGATATGATACTGTAATGTGTGTAATACTGTACTCTGGTATGATACTGTAATGTGTGTGACACTGTACTCTGATATGATACTGTAATGTGTGTAATACTGTACTCTGGTATGATACTGTAATGTGTGTGACACTGTACTCTGATATGATACTGTAATGTGCGTGATACTGTACTCTGATATGATACTGTAATGTGTGTGATACTGTAACTGACGTGGAACAGGAGGGCTTGAACAAACACTTTGCTAATGGCATTTAATGTGGGATACAGAAGTATTCCTCTCTAAGACTATACCATTACTTATATGACGTTTACGTGATTCGGTGACATTTTGTTGTGAAAATCACAAAATTACATGTTTTGGGTGATTTGGGGATATTTTGGTGTGAAAGATCGTAAAATCACATGTTGTGGGAGATTTGACAATATTCTAGTGTGAAGCATTCCGCTATGTTCAAAACAGACAATCAGCGACATCCTCGAGACCCTCCTGGACCACCTCAATTCACAAGCTATTTCTAGTGAAGCTGGTGCCAGTAGGTGGCAATCAAAATTACGAGCAGCTGCTGGGAATGCCTCCGACCAATCAGGCATTGTTATGGTTTTATAACACAGGTGCTTCTTTGTCATCAATGAACTCCTGAACTGGATGCCGACTGGCCCGACTATTGTCTATGCGGGTGGGTTAGCATATTCAAGTCCTGTTGAAACAAGAAACAGACTAAACGGCTTCAAGATTGAATGCATGAAAAATATTAAATAAATTAGGTAAGTAAATACATAAATTATAAATGGTAAATGGACTGCATCTCTTTTCCAACCTTCCGGCCACTCAAAGAACTAATGCAGTAGCCTATAGCCTATCATATGATTCAAACATACATGCACACATTCATTCAACACTTAAATAAATAAAAAATAAATGAATAAATGAATACATTAATTAATTTATCAATTAATGAATTAATTAACATGTCAACTGTGTTACTCTCTTGACATTTGGTACGACAATGCGGACAATACCCATAATACAGTATGCTGCTTGCCTTAATCTTTTACATTGTGGCAGAGGCTTAGTTTCATGTGGAAGTCACAGTGCGTGGCACACGTCTCGTCATTGACCCCCACCGCTGAGGTGGGCTGTGTGCAGAATGACGTCACGTCCAATTAGGTTGACAGGCCACCTGTTGGACGAATGGGAGCATTTAAAGGAAACAGCGTCACTGAACCGCGTAGCCTATTGATTCACCCACCACCAGATATTGCTTCCACTGAACATCCATCTCCTGGAACAACAGACAAGTCGTCTCTGACAACCTACCCAGGTACGTGGGCTATTCAAGATGACCTAATGTCTGGGCACTGAAATCGCCTTTGCGGAATAAATAGCCTACAGATCTTGTATGAGAGACTGGAAGGATAGCCTATTAGCGTTTAGGCTGTTAGTCTTTAAAGAGAAAAAGAAGGGTAAAAACAAGTCAGTAATCAAGATTTGATAGTAATAGGAAATGCTAAGCACCTCTTGATGGGTTTTAAATTAAACAGAAAGGGAACTTACTTTGCAATAATAATAACGAAGATAGCCTACAAACGATCATTAATTTTTTTAAACGTATTACAAACGCACCGTTTATTCTATTATTCTATTATCTCAGGCATCTGACCAGGCAGGGTCTGGCCATGCATGACCGGGGTCAAAGATGCCACGACGCGAGGTGGTGCCAGTGATTTGACTTCGCTGATATCAACAGGTAGGCTGTTAATAACTTTCTTTGTGGTAATGGGAAAAGAGATAAAGTATTAACCGTGAAATCGTGACCATTTCGTTCTCTTTAATTAACATGTAGCCTATTTCAACATAATAACAATTGAACAGGCTTATACTGTAGCAATTCAATAGTAATTGAAGGCTAAATGCTACAAAAACAGCAGTTATAGCCTACATAATAGGCCTTTATACTTGCTGCTGCAGGCGCCACACCGGACAGAATTCCTGCAGTTTAGTAGTTGCTGTGACATTGATCACAGGACGACATAATCTCATAATGTCGTAGGTCTCATAATTTTGCCCGATAATAGCAACATAAGTGGATTTAAAATGATGTTAATCTTAGATCCCCCGCAAACGTAGCCTCAGTCACATCGCAGCATCTGCTTGGTAATCAGCACGTCGTGAACAGACTGTTTTGTCTTCCTGGGGCAAACAGTTCGATATGGGAACTGTACAATTGAATCGTTTGTCTCCGCATCTTTCTTCAGGGAGAGATAGAGCCAGATAGATAGTTCTCCTATGTTTAATCATAAAGCAAATGAAAGTAAAACATTTTGAGAGGAAATCAGTTGCCTGACATGTTCCTAGACTCACATTTTATGTTGCCCTTGGAATTGACGATGTCTTGCTGATATTAATGTATTATAAGAGAATCGCTCTGAAAACCAGTTAATCTATTAAATTAGCTCAGGGACAGTGAATAGAGATTTCAGCACTGCCATGACGGACAGCTCCTAGTGTTCTGTATAATGAGTTCTCGGGTAAACGTGGGCTATAACGTCTTCTAAATTAAAACGACTCATCTGGTCTTTTGATTGTACACACAAAAAATATAAAAATGTGTCAAAGTCTCTTTTGGAATAGGCCAATATTTTTGACTCTTTGTATTTCCATGGCAGTGCCCCTTCACCGTTGTTTTATTCAGTAACGACCACCAGCTATTATTTCCAGCTATCGAGATGCCTGTATGTGTGCATATGTGAAGTTAATTAAAATAAAATGTAGAGTCAATACCCAAATTGTTAAAAAAAAAAAAGTATATACATTACAAGAGTACCATATGAAAGTTGTGTAAAAGCCAGAATGTATCACATTTCGAGTGTACCTCATACTCCCTGGTCCTTCAGTTAGCTGGTGTTATGGGGGATGTCAGTAACGCTAGGCCTCTTTCCTGGCAGTACTGTTGCCAAGTAGGCACTGTCGGGTGGCTAGGATGGTGTATTTACACAATCCCTTATATGCACACACAGACGCTCGCACACACACGCACAGGGCACAAAAACTGATAAGCATGCATGGTTGTGTGCATACATACACCCATACACACACACACACGTATGCACACACACACACACACAAAGCGTGTTTGATTTCATGTGCATGAAGTATACAGATGCCGACTCTTGCACTCAGACACATACATATACATACATATAGCCATGCATCCTATACTGTACACACACGCACGCACACACACACACACAAACACACCGACCAAATGGTGCGGCACACCAAATCCAATCTGTGGCCATGATCAATTCAGTGCTAACAGGTGTTCAAACGAGGGCTCGGAACATTCTACCAATTATTGCAATTAGATGCAGCCTGGCTACCGCTCCATAATGTACAACTGCTGTGGGTGAGAGGAAGGGGTCTGTGTGAGAGTGAGAGAGAGATGGATGGGGAGAGAGAGAGGGAGAGAGAGAGAGAGAGAGAGAGAGATGGGTGAAACAGCAGGAGCCTGCATACAAGAAGGAAGGGGAGTAACAGCGGTAGACAGTGAGAGGGGGAAGAGAGCTTTTAGTCCAGCCTCCGGTATCATTTATCTGCTATCTGCTATCTGCAAACAAAACAAGCTGTGTGGGAAAATATATACCGTTGAGCGAACACGTTCTGAATATAAAATTAATCCCTTTCTGCCCCTTAGTCATTATCGGCTTTCGCAGATTATTTAGAGACGGCAGGCATTTGCCTCTGCTTCAGACAAGCATTTGTGATATGCAATAAAAAAGAAGTAATCACAATTACAGTTAATCCACTGGATGTCTGCACGTTATGTTATGCAAATGCTCAGTACTGACACTGGCACAATTCTGCTATTTAGGTGGTACGATTTAGTGTCATTATGCAATCTCACAAGTATTTTCAAATCTTCCATTTTGGGACAAAGAATTTCAGTATGTAGGGTAAACATACACACACACACACACACACACACACACACACACACACACACACACACACACACACACACACACACACACACACACATACACACACACTGAGAGTTAGTGCTTCAACTTCAATGCAACCCTTTGGTTAACCACCTACCTCCAACAGACAAAAGCAATTGATTGAAAATGCCTGCTTCCGTGCACGTAGACACACGTGCACACATATGTTGTCTACTGGTGGCGGGACCCTCCTCCATTTTGCCTTGTTCTGGCCAAACAAACAATACACGTTACTCCTTCCAGAGTAGTTATGCAAATGCCTCACCTTCAGTACTGAAGTCATATATACTTCCTCCTTTATACAGGGAGGCAAGAACACTTGCCTGGTCACAGGAGTGAGTTATGGTGGGTAATGTGTGGACTGTCTTTGCAGAGAGAGAGAGAGAGAGGGAGAGAGAGAGAGAGAGAGAGATGGAGAGAGGGAGAGAGAGAGAGATGGAGAGAGGGAGAGAGAGAGAGAGAGAGATAAGAGGGAGGGTGAGAGAGAGAGAGAGATTGAGAGAGAGATAGGGGAGAGGGGGAGAGAATTTCATCACATGAAGGGACCATCTTGATGTGATGGGTGATTGTCCTGTCATACTTTAAAAAGAGCAGAGTGCAATCACAGTGGTTGGAGCCTTATCAGGCAGGGAGGAGGGCACACGACAGAAAGATAACAGGGTGCCATCAGAGACTGACGTGTGTGTGTGTGTGTGTGTGTGTGTGTGTACAGTTACAGTATATACCAATGCATGCGTGCAAAGTCATAGATGACTCATAGACGTGACTGCCTGAACGTGTGCGTGTGTGTGTGTGTGTGTGTATGCGCGCGCGTGCACATCAGATTGCTTGTGTATGGTGAGTTGCCATATTTAGCGGAGGCTGTGTTTGGTGATTTTATGTGTGTGTGTGTGTGTGTGTGCGTGCATGCACGCACACGCAGAGCCAGTTTAAGATGTAATCACAATCAAGGGCAAAGTGTGTAGTTGTCACTGCGTTTCCGTCAGCTCGCCATCACGCTATCCCTTTCATCTCCTTTTTTACTGGCAGAATCATAGATGAATTCTGAATGTTAAAACCCCGAGCCAGGCAGGCCTCTGAATTATGTTTCTTCTCGTTCGTTCTGCTGTGCACACCTGACATTAACCGTGAGGGCGGGGGTGAGCTTCAATCCTGAACCCAGACTCTTGTTTCAGGCTGTTTGACAGATAAATCAACCCTAAATCGCCGTTCAGCGTGGCGTTTGTGGACACAGCACCCACGGTGATTTGACGGCAGGCTGGCAGTGGCTTGTACCCTGCCTGCGCCTTCCAGTGCATTGTGACCCGTGTTCGACACCCGTACAACAGCGCATGTAAACACAAACGATAATGTAAAACGACGAGGGAAACGCACTGCTGCTCTACACGCTGCAAATACACTCCTCTCCTGTACCCGCTCCTCGTCTTTTACTCCCTCTGGCTGCACTCCTCCGTCTACACCTTTCTTCA
>JAODOY010048918.1:0-5000 GCA_025399855.1 Forbesichthys papilliferus | reverse complement strand
TAAATTCTTTTATTGTTTTTGGCTCAGATAATCATGACAGAATGTATTTCCAGCGTACTAAATCATTATGTATGCCAGTGGCAGCGACACAGACAAATCCGTTCTGTCACAGATTGAATAATGAAAATGTGTCACGTCTTGGACGAGGCAAGCAAGCAGGCTCGCTCGCTCGCTCGCTCGCTCGCACTTCTGCTCTTGAGATTTTTCCATTTTATGGTTTTCTGACAGCTGCAGCGCAAGAATGGAACATGTGAACCTCCCCCTCACACGCACCAATTACCGCAATGAGTGAATGAAAAGCTTGTGTCCCATCGGGGCCACCGTAGGGGGTAGAGAGAGAGAAAGAGGCAGGTAGAGAAACAGAATGAGTTCGACATAATTGTCTGCCCTCTATGGGTCTCACTCTCTCTCTCTCTCCCTCTACTTTCTTTGCTTGCTTTTACAGTGGCTGATTACAGTACAGTTGTGGGTCAGTGATTAGGGAGATCTGCGCTTATTCACTCCCATATTTTCATTTTCTGCCTCGGTCTCACTCTGCGTTGTGGCCTTGGTTTGTGGCCATAATGTCCTTCTGACACTGAGTTACAATACAGCCTTACTAGTATACTACATTGCTGTTAATTCAGTTATACTGAGGGTCTTGGTTTTAACACTAGAAAGTTTTATTTTTGCCATATCACGTATAGCGGCACTGGCCAACAGTATTGGGCAGTAACTAGTTACTAGTAACCTGTAACTAGTTACTAGTATTACAATTACTAATCTAAGAAATTAAGTAATGTTGCATTACTTAATTACAAGAACGAGATTTCTGTTCCTAGTAAACAGGGTAGGCTAATTGAACCACCCTGTCCAATCATCTGGTTCGAGAGGCTGCAATGTTTTCACTGTGGCTGATTGTTGACTGCTATGGTTCATTATTGTTCCAATAAAGATGATTCAATTCTAAAATGAGCTGGCTACACAGGTTGTCATTTTTCGGAAGGGGCAAGGCAGGGTAGGATTGTGAAAGTAATGTATTAATGTAACTAATTACTTTTAATACCCAGTAATAAGTAAAGTAATATTTTTTGAAGGAGTAATTAGTAATTAGTTACTTATTACAATTCCTGAGTAACTTTCCCAACACTGCCAATGAGCAAATGTTGCTTACTGACTAACTGAATGACTGAATGACTGACTGACTGACGTTAATAAAAAAAGCACATGGGCTACATTCTAGAGTAGGTGGTGGTAATGCACCATGTAGACAGTAGGTGGCAGTAATGCACCAATAGCATTGGGTCCCAAATTCTGTGGAGTTTCACAGGGGAACCTTGCATGCTATATTACAGTATATTGGCCTATGGCATTGGCCCATGCATGCAGCCGGCTGCACTAGGCTTGCCTAGTTCTAACTGGTTTAGGGGGGCAACACGGTGGTCCAGCGGATAGCACTGTGGCCTCACAGCAAGAAGATCCTGGGTTTGAACCCTAGTTGTCTGTGTGGAGTTTGCATGTTCTGTGTGGGTTTCCTCTGGGTGCTCCATTTTCCCCCACTATCTAAAGACATGTTAGGTTCACTTTCCAGCCAGTGCAATCTGACCAATGACACTGACTCCGACCTGGAGTTGGTCCCTGGTCCCTGCACAGCGGCTGCCCACTGCCCCCTTGAGGGATAGGTTCAAAAGAGAGGATGAATTTTGCTACATGTATGTTAGTCTTTATTAATGCAGAACTTATCTCATTCCATTATTTCAGTTAAGAACCTTCCCCTCTTAATGCACGCTATTTTCTTGTGGCTGCGACAAACTCAGTGATTGCCAACAATCAACCATCGCTGAAACATTGTGCAGTTTTATTAATGCATTACATGAACTACTAGCAGTGTAAAGATATCTTAAAATAAATATGCCACATTATTCAATATCCTCTGCTGGTTATGCTAGCAGCAGACAGTATTAGACAGGACAGCCTCTCCATAAGAATTGACACATTAGAACAAACTCTATTCCTTCTGGAAGACCTTCGATTGCATATTATTAACATTAAATCTAGACTAATTTAAAATCCAGCACAATGAATGAATAACTAATGATTTAATTAGCTAATCGTGCCATGTGCACAACAAGATTCACGTTGATTATGAAGGAATATCCCACACACACACAAAAAAAAAAGTTCTTCCTGTATGAGAATTACATTTCACTAAGCGTCCTTGACAACATAATTGAACATTAGTCTAATATAGAACGTTACCAGGGCAGAAATGAAAGGCTTCTGTCCTTGCAACGACTCCATTCTGAACACCACTGTCTACTTCTGTTTTCTCCCCTGGCCTTGAGTGAAAGGGCCTTCATCCCCCAGTGGAGAGGACCATTTAACGCGCTCTAATGACACAGAGCTATTTAGCAGACTGCCCCTCTCTGGTCCAGCCATGGGTTGGAGGAATAATAGAATTGAATTGTCACCTCTCGGAAATGTTCTCCAGTGCATGTCTGAGTGTGTGTGTGCACTGGCAGAGAGAGTGAGAGAGAGGGAGAGAGGTTATGGAATTATGGGTGGCCCATTATTTCTTAATATGATTTTTTTTTTTTTATGCGAGAATTGAAAACTGGATATAGGACTAATGTGTGTGTGTGTGTAACTCAGTACTGTGGACTTCTAAAACAATTTTCAATGTTCCTTGGCTAATACACACCTGAATGGATCATGCTGGATGTTAATGAACACTGGTTGAGAGAGAGAGAGAGAGAGAGAGAGAGAGAGAGAGAGGGAGAGGGAGAGAGAGAGAGAGATGAAATAAGGGAGCAGAGCAAAGCTGGTCTAATGATCCCAGTGCTTGTTGTACGCTGTCAGTCTCTTGCTCACGCCCGTGTCGAGGACAATGCAGCCACCTCGCCGCCCCGGCTTTGTGTGCACTAACCCAGGCAGCCGGCGCCCTGGAGGGCAACAATGGCTCCTGAAACTTAAACTTGCTAGCGGCGCGGGCTAGCCACAGCAGCTGTCAATCCCAGCATTGTTGGGCCTGACAGCAGACTCTGACGGGGATACATTGTTGAGAGCGCAGTACGGTAGAACGGCAATAAACGTACCAGAGGCAGCGTGTGTAGCTCTAACACCCAAACAGCCCGGAGAAATGCTTCTTGTCAGTTAATGACCTGCGATTTCGCATTTAAGTTTCCGTGTATGACTTGCGTGACCTAAATGTGCGTGCATAAATAAATACGTTTCTCGTAGCCTTTCTGGTGTTAAAGCTTGAGTGCAACTGGTGAGGAACCATTCATTTCAAAGTTACAAATAAAGCAATTATTTTAATAGGATATTAGGGAGTTTTTAATTTGCACTGGGACCTCAGAAAGGCCACGGCGGTATGATTACAATGCTCTTATGTATTGTGACATTTAAATAAAATATAGAATATTTCCTGTTCAAGGTCATTTCTGACATCATCTGATACAGGCGTCTGAAAAAGCATAATTTGATCTGGAGTTTTCCTGTGAATGTTGATAATAAAAAGAATGACATTGTTAGGAATTAGGTGGCATTAAATCATTGTCTGGCTGCCCTATAAGTGAGAGTTAGTGAAAGCCCTGTTATGGCTACAACCTTGAACTTTACATTCGGTTGTAGGCTGTAAAGCCACAACTGTGTTAACTTATATTTTTATTAATTAAGTGCATCATAATGCGGTCAATTCAAAAATATTTAGGGGGGGTTGTTGCTTTTTTATTATTTAAATAACGTTATTTTGGTTCTCTTCAACAGAGATGAGGTCTGGCGGTGTCAGAACGTCTCAGAACTGTGTTAAAAACACCACCGGCCTTTAGACTGGAATGTGAGCAATGCCTTAAAAATGGCGATGGCCAGAGGGACTCAAGAATAGATGGCAAATAAATGGAATTCCACAGTGGGTTCAAAGGCATGCGGTATGTTTGTGGCAAAGGTCACATGTGTGTGCGTGTGTGGATCCATGTTTCTGTGTGCAACTATGCTAGAATCTGTTTGTGTGTATATTGATTTGTGCATTCTTTTACAGGTCACCCATACAGAGCTCTGCTCTGCTTACATAGAACTGTATACCTGCAAATATCCATGTCACAACCTTCAACTGTGTGTGTGTGTGTGTTTGTGTGCGCGTGTGTGTCTGTACACGCTTCATATCTAGTCCATTCAAGTGACCACAGACTAACACCAAAAAACAAGTAATGTCACCAACTCACCTCTAATTACAGAACAGCAGTGTACTGTACAGAATCATAATGTCAGTCAGACTATATGCCAACACAGGGAAAACACCGCAACACTACAGAATGTTCCCATGTTCCCATCTCTGATGTATTACAGACATAAATCATTTTGTTCTTGTTTTCCCCCAATGCGGTAATGAGAGGGATAGCGATGTCGGTCAGCATGTGGTGCACGGACGTTTACTGGGCATTAAAGATTAATAGAAACAGAATAATGGTAGCCGGGTCACCAAGGCTGGAGCCAGCAATATTAACAGGAAATGGGTCGGAGCAGAAGCACAGTAGGCGGGCTCCGGCTAAACAAGCCATCATCATTCATTTACAGGTTATTTGTCATTCACAACATAGCCTGCACTCGGGAGTGGCATGTGATGTGTGGCTTGAATAACAGCTTTAACTTCTGAACACGAAAATGTCTTCTCTGACATTATTCATAAACACACTCGCCAAGGCCCTCTTCCGTTAACTCGTCCTTCCATTTTTGGCCTCGTTGTTTTCTCGTGTCCTGTTTAATCTTTACCCATAACATCATTGTCAACCAAAATAATTGAAAATATATTGCAAAAGAGTTTTTGTTTTCCTGTAAATTAAATAATAGGACTGAACTGTGATGAGATGGTGTTAATATTGACAAAATACCTTCATTTTATGAGTAAAAAATGGGTCTACACGTCATATCCTTTTATAATCGCACAAGGCTCTTTCTGGCTTACGAGTACTTTTGGAACACTCTTGCGTGATAAAGTTAAAATGTTAACATTGCTGTTAAAT
>JAODOY010048908.1:0-18970 GCA_025399855.1 Forbesichthys papilliferus | reverse complement strand
TCTCCCCCCCGGCCCCCCCCCCCCCCCCCTCTCTCTCTCTCTCTGCAGTAAACCCTTTGGAACGTTCTGTCAGACTGCGTCACCTTGAAGGTATCCAAGGTAGACCTTCCCCCTCAACAAGTCCTCCTCCCATCCACCATTTTCTCTTCTCTTCATCATCTCTCTATCTCTCTCTGTCTCTCTCTGTCTCTCTGTCTCGCTGCATGTCTCTCTCTCTCTCTCTCACTCTCTCTCTCTCTCTCTCTCTCTCTCACCTTCAGGCCCACACCACACCCCTCTCATCTCAGCTGTCAGCTTCACATAGTGTGCTGCTGCTGCAGGTTTTGGTCCACCAGCTGGACACATCAATCTAAGTGACAGGTGCCTGTCTGGCCACCCCTGGCAGGCCAGCAGCCAAAAAAGGAAACGCAATACGTTTCACATCGTCACACACACCGTAGCATGACGGAATCAGCCAATGAGCTTTTGAAGGATATATATATTTATATATATAGCTTCACCAGCAAGACGGGTGCAGACTGAACTGAGTTTAGTTGCCCACGGCAACCACTCGGGGTTGAGGGCTGTCAATGGCCGTCAATAACAGGTCTGTCTTTTTGTGCAGGCTGCCTGTGTGTGGCATGTGTTTCAGAGGCGACGGCCAGAGGCACTCTGTCTCTGCAGCTCTGAGAACGTGGCGTCATTATAGCATCTGTGTCTCCATAACTGTGATGGTTGCTGAAGTGGCTGGAACATAACTGGTATGTGCCATTTATGGCACACAGACAGACAGGATAATTGGCGGGCAGAAACTGTCCGCTGTGCCAGACTTTCAAGTGCTCGTTGCCTCTGAGCGTTTTACACACCAAGTGGCTGAATAGCCTAGAGGAAACCAGGTCTGCGTTGATTTATTGCTCGTCCCCTTGTCTTTTGCTTTCAAGACCACGGACAACTTAATTCTACCACCAAATAGATGCAAACTGCAGCTATAGTATTGCCTCTATACAGTACTTCACTGGTGCACTCTAAATATCTCACTTATGTAGCTGCTTTTAAATTAGTAGGGCTATTGCCCTTTTACTGACAGAGGCAAGCCCCGCTAGTCGTCCCAGTCATTTGGAGCATTTAGCAAACCCTTTTTGTATTTTCAGTTAACATTTTGTTGCAGTAGTTTGTGTTTTTAGATGGCAGGCTTGGTATCTTCTCACATTCTGTTGCTCTCTCCTTAAAAAATATATATTTTTTTTATATTATTTTGATTTATTATTGACTGTATTATAGCTAGTCATCTGAACAAACCGCTAGCCTGCTAAGGTATGCGTATGCTACATGTCAGCTGGCGATATCTTGGTAACAATACCTGACAATACCCAAAAGCAAAACCTGACATGAGGAAAACATATTAAGTAATGTACAATCATCCAATGACACTCACAGCAAACACCATAAAGTCTGAGTAATTATTTAGTAGTTACATTCATTAACACTTACATAAGTCCTACAATACAGAATATTTATGCACCATTATGTTTGTAGAAGATGAAGTACTTTCTTAGTTGTCTGACATTGATCCTTCATCTAAGATAACAGATGTGATGTGACATTGATAGATAGTCTTGAATATTCCCAATGTGACTCACAGTGCACCTATCGATTTGTAGAGACAAACAGTGATGAGTCTGCATGGTTGTTTATTTAGAGGCCACCTGATGGCGTCCACCTTTCTCTGGCATGGAAGATACATTGGTGGTGTAGAAGCAAGACTTCGAAGAGGGAGTGGAGATGTATGACATCAGTTTGGGTTAATGGAAACATGTGCGGGATTGTGCTGTAATGGAAACTCAACTGGAACTTTGCAGGTGTAGAAAGAAAACAGGGAAACAATTGTGATTAATTAATGTGACATGATGTTAAAGGAGCACAAAAGATCTTTGTGGAGGAATATTTCCCCTATTTGCTCTCAACTTGCTACTTTTGTGAGAGGTTCAATCTCCGCCCTCATAAGTCCACAAGTTTTCCAAGCTAAGGGTGTTCTGGATAAATAGCACTTTTGTCAAGACAATTATTAATGCATGTATTGGTTGCATAATTCACAGCAATACATCGGGGCCTAGACATTGGAATGTATTCAAGCAGACATGGACAAATCAACTGAATTCAAGTGGAATTTGTTTATACTGTATCTATAAAATGTATTTGTTTGTGTAAAATGACTCACTTGTCAGTTATCACTTTTCGTAATACAGTAGCAATCCAATCAAAAAGTTATGCACATTACAGTGAAAGTGATTTACAGCATTTGTAAACCTATACTAAAGGCCCAATCCTAATGTAAATAAAAGGACAGCTCCCAGCAGATAGATAAAACTAGAGATTGTAGTCAATATTTCATTTCTAAGTTTATTGGCAGACCTCTTACTAACACTGACAAAAAGTTCACATCAAACTGGATTTTAAAATATAGTTTATTGAATGTAAACAAACATTGTAAAGACACCCTTGACTTTGAGTTATGATTTGAAGAAAAATATGTGAAAAGCACATTTGCAATGGGCCATAAAGCATCTACAATTACACATAATACTCAAACATTGTAGCCTAAGAAACACAATATGTTATTTTGGTAATATCATATTGGAAAAGGTTAGACATACATGAGCACATATGTACTTTTATGTCATTGCTATCGTACTTCGTGCAAAACGTGTGTTTGTCATTTTCCGATGCAAATTAAAGCTAGGCATTTTACTACACTTGTAACATAATTAAAGTGGCTTCCATTAATTGCATATGCCATATATTGTGTGGCTCTTGGTTTAATACCACTCAAAGCGTCTACATGCAGACTGTGTTAATATTTCAGTGCTAAATTGAAATGTATTTGCATGTAGGTTGCCCAATAGTGTTTACAAATGCAGTATGTTACAAAGTAATGTATATGATATTTTAAACATTAGAGGCAGAATAAGGGTATGTACGTGTATACATGTTTCAAAATATACACTCACTGGCTATGCCTATATGCACTCTACTATTGCTTAATTATTCGGACTATGGCACTATTCTAAACTGGATGAAGTGTCATGTAAACACTTAATTCTGTTAGGATATTCTGAATTAGGCCTTTATACAAATTTCCTGTCAATGACAAGCCAACATGACCAACATATATGCACATGCAGCTCAGCACCAGAAATCCCGTTAAGCCCCCTACTGTATATACATTATATAAATGATTTATTTTACAATTATCCTTTTGACTCAACATTATTTCACATGCCATGTGTCCTAGATTATAATTGTTCCTGTCCTTTTTTGCCATTTTAAATATCTTCAGAGCAGGAACACAACCCATAAAATGAACTTCGGCAGTTTTGGTCAGTTTGCGTCAGACAAACACATTCCGGCACGACATCTCTTTGTGCTTTTGTCTGCTAACAAAAAAAACCTGAAGCGCTGTGTGACGGGATGCATTAATAACAAGGTAAGAGACCCAGAAGGTTTTTGCTCTTATTCCAAAAATGACAATATAAACTACTTACATGTGTACATGTCTATTTCCGAACATTTGTAGCCCAAATATTCTTATTCAACCAGTATCTCCTTAAGCTACGACCCTTTAATGTGACTCGCCTTTTAGAGGAATATACCTACTTTTCAAACTGAATTATAAATGTTCAAAAATATGGATTAATGGAACGACTAAACCAGTTTGTGATATATTTTGCTTATTTTTAAGTTAGTTTTTTGCATATACAGTATCTTACCACAAACAGTTAAAAGACACAATGCTATAAAATGCAAGAAAACCCCCCCTTGAGACTTATATTCCAAATCTGCTGCACATGCTCCTAAAACCTGAATACTATCGGCTAATCTCATGTGTCTTTATCAGATCCTAAATTCAGGAAAAAGGCCTAGTTCAGAATACACAAATGGAATATGTTGTTTACATGACACCTATCATATTTGGAATATAGCCATAATAGAATAATAGGGAATACTAGTGTGCAAACGTACTGTAGCTAATGTAGAGGGCAGTGTTAGGCAAGTTGGTCAGGAATTGTAATAAATTACTAGTTACTCCTTCAAAAAGTAATAATCCTATTTTACTTATTACTGGGTATTAAAAGTAATTAGTTACATTACTAGTTACATTACTACATTACTTTCACAATCGATATGCCTCGCCCCTTGTAAAAAATGACAACCTGTGTAGCCAGCTCATTTCAGAATAGAATCCTCTTTATTGGAATAATAATGGACCTTAGGAGTCAACAAACAGTCAGAGTGAAAACATTTGTCTCTCAAACCCGATGATTGTACAGGTTGGTTAAATTAGCCTACCCTAACTTTGCTAAAATCAAAAATATCATACTTGTAATGCAGTAATACAGCATTACTTGGATTAGTAATTGTAATATTATTATGGTTTTGGAAATAGTAATGAGTTACACTACTAGTTACTGAAAAAAGTACAAATATTACAGTACAGTACATGCAGCTGTACATATTCTGATGTAGTAACTCTAGTTACTAGTAACTAGTTACTGCCCAACACTGGTAGAGGGTGGGTCTTCTAAGGGAGTACCCAATTGCATTACAAGTAGACGTGTCTTTTTTTAAAAATATTTTTTCAGAATGACTTTTAAAGTGTAATTTCACCCCAGCTCTGAGCTTGACTCCACCCACTGCACAATTTTAAAAAATGCTAAAAGGAAGTGAAAAATCTGAGTGAGGGAGGCTGGGGTGGGGGGGGTTTAAGCACCATTAACATCAGCGTTAACATTGAACTTTCATGACATACAAAATACCAATAGTACACTTGTAAATCAGCTAGGGCATTGGTTAATTTTTAACAGAGATGGCGTAAGTTTCAAACAATATATTATTTAGATTTGTATAATAAAATATCATTTTGTCAACATTAACCCCATCATAGATAAGTCTTCATATCACAGTTCGGATTTATTAAGTTTACAATTCAATAACCAAAATGGAGGGTGCAGTTAGGCTTGCAAAAACAAATATTTTCCATTGAAAGTTAAAGTAGAGTATTTATGTCCTGAGCAGAGAATGACATCACACTCTCTCTGTGTGTGTTGTAACCCGAGCTCCTTTGTTCTTTGGATGGCCGCTTGTGCATGTTATTGCATTTGTGTGTGTGGCCCATGCATGAATTGGTTTGGTCTAAGATGAAAGTGCTATGGTGCTATGATATCTAGTGACAGAAAGTTGTATATAACTGCTTTAGAATTGTAATCCATCCTTTATATTTCTGTATTCATTTATTATAGGACTCTATGAAGGGTTGTTTTCATAAATTCCACAGTGCAGTGCTACAGTAATTCAGATTTAGTTTGATATCATTCTATGTTTTCTTTGCATTCGGGATAAGCTTAACATTATACTCTTTAACAGTCTATCGGTGATGTTCTTAGTTTGACAGTAAAATATACTATTCAAAGCCCAAGACCACAAAAACCCATAAGGAAAGGCCATGCATGTGGTGGGTGTTTTCAATATGAAACAAATGCCAAGAAGGGCCAACCAGTGCCACAATAAATCAGCTGACTCACTGCATAAGACATATTATTAGTTGCTATAGATTGATGGGTGATTCAGCTGATTGGAATACTTTGATCCTCCACAGCCAAATGCCAATGGAAGATTGATTATGTTATTGTCTGACAGAGGATTGGATTTATAGATGCAACTGAAGCTAAATAGCATATGGAAATATGTTTTTTTTTGGTTAAATTGACCGGTCTCAGGTTTCATAGTGTATACATGTTAATATTTCACAACCAATACAGGTTTTGTAAGGTCTACTATATACAGTATAAGATAAACATATCCTCATTGATAACAGAACATTGTTTTTCATTGTATTCTGTATTTAATGTAGATAGATAGATATATACTTTATTGTCCTCTTGAGGAGATTTGTATATTATTATTATTTGTATATATACTTGTGTATTTGTAATGTAGTGTGATATGCTCAAGATAATATAATAATAGGACATACATTGAAATTATACTGGGACAGGAACTATGTAATCCAACACTATTATGTGAAATGTAATTTCATATACATATAATAAAGCCTGTGAATTTTACTATAGAAATTCATATTTTAGGAGCTCTGCTCATTTTGTAAATAACATGTTCTCATTTTTGGTGTAAGCGGCAAAGCATCTCCAAGTGGAAAAACATAACTGCGCCAGCCCAGAGACTAAAGAACACTGCACCCATCATCTTTAATGCATTTCATTACCGAGAAGGCCTAAAATGTTTAGTAACTTTAAAAAGAGTGTGGTTAGCTCACCAATTCCTCACCCTTTAATAGTTTTCTCAGGCAGTGTGTAGTGGTTGCTGAAGGGAAGTACGGTTATTCCATTAGTTTCACTGCATCTTTTGCACTGCCACTATGCTGTTTGATTATATTTCATTGTACTACTCTAACTTTATTTCAAATGCAACCGTGGCCTTTTGTGGGGACATTTTTGTCAACACACGGTAGAAATGTGTTAGCATGAATGAAAATAGTATCATCTTTTAACTAGGTGACATTCTTTACACTGTTAATAATTGTTACCAATTCCATGTTTTTGTGCAAGTAAGACACACTCTTTGTGTGTGTGTGTGCACCCATGCGTGGTCTAAACAGAAGAGAGTTATGGCAAAAAACACCACAGCTCAACACATCTTTTTGTACAAGAGTAAAGAAGTTAAGGTCATAAACATGAACATTGAGTCATTTTTTATATTTACAATTTCTTTCATCTAAAGCATTTCTGCTAAGTGCAGTGTTGCTGTCCAACCAAATAACAAGGTTGCATAGTTTGGCTATAACTAGTGCTGGTGGTTACTTCTCCTCCAATCCAGTCTTAATTAATACATGTCTTATATTCTCCGTGCAGTCTGGAAACTGACAACAAAATGTTTACATAGTCTGTCAAGCTTTTTACAACAAACAACCAATTATGCCTATGCATGCTTAGCATGAGTCAGGAAGATTCAGCGCGTGTACTGTACACAATACACAAATAATGCTGTTTCTCTTATAATCAACATAATTATAAACAGTATTATAACTTTTAATTAAAGTTGTTCTTACATTCACTTAATGTCCAAGGAAGTATGACCAAGGAATTTGTCATACTGAATGTTTGCGGTTTTTGCATTTCTGCATCACATTATTATTTTCATTAAAACATGATATCCTTTCTGCTCTATATCTATATGTTAATATTAAGTAAGTGCTTAATGGGCATGATTATTCTTTAACATGTTTGCATTGTAACATGTTTGCAAATGCTGCAAATTTCAATATATTTTTGGTTGTTAGGGATGTAGATTGTTATGGAAGTAAAGAAAAGTCCCCGTATACGAAACAAATGGCATAAAAGGAAACACAGGGAGAACGTCATAAAGGTTCCAGACTGTAGATTGGGGATAGATGCATCTGTTCAGATGGTCCTGATAAAGACATTTAGAGTTTTCTGAAGTTTACATTTTAAACTAACAAAACGAAACTGCAGTCTATTTTATCATAATGTCAAAAGAAATTCAGATTTCTTGGTCATACTACACAATATGTCTCATTTTAATTTGACCTGTCAGGTAGTGTAGTATGTATCATGTGTTATATATTAGAAAGGAATGACATAAATCTCACTATTTATGTTTACAATTAAATAAAATATATATCAGAGTCAAGAAAAGAAAGAAACGTTCAAGAAACATTTGATTATCCATTTTGTTAAAATTTGAAAGAAGACCAAATACAGAAAATTCTCTTCCCACAGCATTATTGATTTTAAATTATGATTTTTAGGGAAGAAGATTGTTATGCGAGTCAATAAAGTCTGCTTTGTCAGTGTATGTGAAATTAATGGCAGCAATGTAAACACTGGCGGAGAGTAAAATGTTCCTAAAGATCGGGGAGAGGTGCATATTTCCAGGAGGTTCTCATAAAGACATTATTAGTTCATTTGTGAATTTTAATACAGTTTTACAATCACTTAGGCACTAATTTCAGAAACTTCAAGTGAGTTGACAACGCTAACGTATACAAACAACAAACAAATACAAATAACCATTTCAAAATGCAATTCAAACATTACATCTGAGATTACAAAGACATTCAGTAAAAGTAACTGCATTACACTTTTGTATAGTTATAGAAACTGGAAATATTCCATGGTTCGATTATGGTGGTTTCAGGATAATGAGATCCACCGGCACCAATTACTGCGGAACATGAACCATTTGGACTACATTATTTATTTACGCAATATTTTTTTTAGACTTGACAAATACTGTACTGAATGCTTTTACAATTCTGTAAACTAGTTACAAAGTTACTGATGATCAGTAGTGTATAGTGGAATGAGCCACATACAACAACAATAATAATATGGAGCCTGCACGTGATCCAGGTCACATTAACAGTGGAAGGAGGAAAACTATTTAGATGTTGTGGTCAAAAAGCATCCCTTCTGAAAGGTGGATAGGATCCATGTCATATTGGAGGGCTTAGGTCATGGATGAGGAATCTAATGACATCAAGGCAGACCAGGCCTGGATTCGACATGCCCTAAGATTTTTCTCAAGATGTTTTGCTAATGAAAACATTTACTGTTTTCTGTTGAGGAGGGAATCCTGTGGCCAAATCCACAAGGTTGTTGGAAATGTAGAAGTACAGTAATCAATCCTTTGTTTTGCTTGTTACAGTAAACCAAGTGAGGAACACGGCAGTTGACATTTTACAAGTATACTGTAGTTTATGTTTGTAGCTAATTTGTTTTTTGCTTAAATTAAAAGAAACCTAAAATATGTTCATATCAACATATCAATAAAATGTTGACTTGGTTCAGTGATTCCATTGTGTTTTGTATTAATTTTACATGCAGTTAGATTTGACAGTGATACAGCGGTATTAAACTTAGAGGTTTTTGAACCAATTACTGCAAGTGCTTATCTAAAAGATATATGAATGCACAATGCAATGTTTTCTGTGGACAGCCGGGGTTACAAATGACGTTTTGTGTCTATAGTTTAAAAAAAAAAGCTAACAAAGTGATTAAACAGTAGGTTTCTGACAAGGAAACACAAAATGAATAGTATCACTATTTTTTAAATATATATAATTACTTTAAAAATCATTCTGAGAATCTGGTGTAGTTGATATGCATGCTTGCAAAAATGTCTATAATATTATTCTGTAATTTAATCAAAATTATCTTGAATGTTTTATACTTTAATCTGTGTTAGGGAATTTGTCCATGATTTAACCTATGATTTTTCAAAGTCTATTAGATCATGATTTCCACTATGTAATGATTGAACTGTGTTGTGGGGTGGCCATGGCTGTGTGCGTGTGCGTGCGCTGCGTGTGCGTGTGCAGGTGTATTGAGGAGAAGATAAGAAGCTTTAGATAGAAGCTATTAAACATGGTTTCAGACCTGACAGCTGCAAACATGTCAAACTAACAAGGCAAAAGCACCATGGCTGTACAGGAAACAGTATTTTATCATATGAATATGTATAATGGCTATGTCCTGGTTTTCTTCGACTTGTAAAATGCTTCATATCGTATGACTATAGAAAGGAATGACAAAAATCTCACTATAATAAAGTATTTTCCAAAGTATACAAGAAATGATTGATACTCAAGATGATTTGAAAGAAGAGCAAATGCATGAAAATGCTGTTCTTACAACTTTTGTATTGATCTGACATGTCAACATTCGTGGTTTCTGTTTGTTATTATTGTTTCCTGCATTGTAAAATGGGGATCATTGCATTGCACTAAACAACTCTTAACAGTGATAGGGGATTTATATCATGTGGGCAGCATCTGTTTCACACACATCTAATTCCAACCATGAGATCAGTCTGGCTTTGAAGTGATTCAAACTGTCAGTCTGAATCAATTCATACTGCAATGCCCATATTGCAATGTAGTGCATTTACAGTATATTGCATTGTATTGTAGACATGTGCTGCACAAGTTGCTCTGAATATTTCAAAGCAACAGAAAAACAATGGATCTTGCAGATCAGATCATATTAACAAATAATGCAATTAGTGATTTAGTGCTGGGGTTTTTGGTTGGCGTAGGCCTGTGCAACATGTTGACCATATGATGGAAGGTTCAGTGAGCAGCTCTAATGTCCTTGATTCCAAAATTATTTTCAAAAATAAATTATTGAACAATAGTTGACTAGTGTGTTCAATTTGGCTTGAGATATGTTGCAATATATGTTGTTAAATATAGTCTGGTTATATTTCACAAAAGAAAAGACTATTGAATTAATGAATGAATGCTTCCATAGTGTTGTCATGTAAAAAAGTATTCATCATTATATCTTAAAATGAATTTATATAAAATGAATGCACCAATATTGTTTCACTGAAAGGGAAAGGGTCTGGCTATTTCTACAAATATACCTTAAATAATCTACCTTTTTGTTATTTTTGGCACCAGTTTACTTGATAATTTGAATAGCCTACATTTAGTATTTAGGCTGCACACTCCATTGCACATTGTAGCATATAAACCCTAAGTTATGTCTTATCAGTAAAATATGTGTTTGTACAGGCTTTGTAGGAATTTGATTTGAGTTCAAATTCGAAGTGAATAATTTCCTAGCGACATACTTTGACATTAAATAGTTTTCTTTCGTTAGTTTAAGGCCCTTAGGGTATATGTGGTAAAAAATAAATTGACGGTCACGTTTGTGCACAAACAGTATACATGACTTGTCCATTATATATAAGTCCCATCTTATACATGTCATAAATTACACGATGGCTACTTATGAAGGTAATTTCACAAAGTATTCACTCAATAATTAAGCAATTAAAATGGAATTTAAGTGTACAAAGCACCGATTTGTGAAGACTTTAAGGTCTGACACTGTTTTGTTAGCTTTTCCACACAATCCTGAACACGACGATAAGTCCACCTAAAGAAAACTGACTTTTCAGAGCCTTATTACTGTTCTTAATATCTTTGAAAAGAGCTGAGTTCAAATTTGGTTTGTATTTAAATTACGTTCATAGAGCGATTCAGTGTTGAAAAACAATGTTTAGACTATATCTTCCAATGAATGAGTTTTAAACACGCCAGTTAAATCAATAAAAACTAGAGCATTTATCCTAACAGACTAAGTGTAGAACTATTTTGATTCCCTTTTTAATCTAGAAAATATAAAAAGCCGCAGTGCGTTATATTTCTGATTTTACGAATATGCCTAAGTCTACGAAATCATTGTTGTCGCTCTACTAAAGTCCAACTAATCAATACAAATATTGTAGACCTATACTGCGAGTTTATTTTGTATAACATGTTTTCTGTTTAAAAACATATTGCCAAAAAGCATGCCAAAATGATACAAACAAAGATAGCCTAGGGGATGAATGAAATATAATCAGGTTTCATATGTTACACGTGGATAGGATTGAATAGTTTCGTTTAGACTATATTTTTCTCATGAGAGATCTATAGAATTGAGGGTTTTAACTTGTTTAGGCCCATTGGCGGTGTCCTAGTCGAGTGGAATCAAACCATCATATAAATAATTGCCCCTTACAGATTGTTACAGAACTTTTAATTCTCTACTTTTGACAGACCTCTTGTTTAAATCGTAAAATATCGTTTGTTAAAGTTACTGTTTTCTTTAAAGGGACGAGCTCACACATAGGATGGGTATCGACGTATTTTCTGAATGCGGCTCCTGTTATGCGAACTACTGTTCAGTTTACGATCGTGGTGAGGTGTGTCCTCTCTTGAGCTCGTCTCAACGCAATGACTTTGAACTTGAACTAGATTCGTCTTGCTATTATTGAGCTATTTGATTTTTATTAATATTTTAGAAGCATTTTTAAATCGGAGGATTGTCCACAGTTTTATAAAGCTAATTGTGGCATTTTATTTGGTAGTGTCGAAATGTAATATTTGTATTTGGTGGTGTAGTTTTCTATTTAGAAAACTACAGACATACATTATGAATACATTATGAATGGTCCAAAAATATAATTTCATTTTAGGTAGTATATACAAACAGCATGTTCAAACAAAATCTGTGTACACTGCTAATGATTGACAACATTAGGGCCTACATTATGTGCTACACAGCCAATGGGTTAATGTGATAGTGTGTGCAAATCAGGAAGCCATCTAATCTGTTAATTATTTACACACACCAAGGAACTTGGCGCTTTAACTTGAAATGTATATTTATCTTAATGGTTGATCTTGAAATGATGTTCCACTTGAACGTTCATGTGGCATTTACATTACATGTCAATATTGCAGCTTATATTTAGACATTGCAACTTCCCTTGACTGTTTTGTAGACATTATTGATTGATCAGTACATGCAAATGAACGGGTAAGGAGGTGTTGGCGCTGGCATGATTATTGCAATTGACTCAAATCTGCAGGTCAGAGTATACTATGGAAAACTATCAGACAGCTTGATATGCACATAGCACTGGAAAAGACCCATGATCAAGATTTAAAAATGCAGCGTTTGAATATGATGTTACATGAGCATGTTATATGCTCATTACGGGCATATTTGATCGGACGTTGATTTTCATATAATTTAGGCAATGTGGACTCTTAACTTTTAAAGTTGTTGGTCACATTTGCGTATGCTGAGTATCTGTTAATGAACTGTTTTGTAATCATAAACTGTACAGAGCTAGTCATATCTGCAAGGCCAAGCATGTATGAGCATGAGATTTGATTTCAGTGTATAGAGTAACACAAATAATACATGTCAGACTAATAGTTATAGGAGTGCTTTGCTAAATTGTTTAAGCGTTTTGGAAATTAATATTTGGACACGTATTAGGCAATGTATTGAGTTCTGGTTAGTAATTACCCTGCAGAATTTCAAAATAATTCTAAGCCTACTTACTAAAAATTGGAATATTTCTAGAATGTCGTCGTTTCAAATATATTAATTAATGAGTCGGTATTCAGTTTGTGAGTTTATTGTGCAATAAAACCATAATTAGGCAAGAAAACATCAGTCAGCAGCACATGTATGTTTTCACATCGCAGTTTCTAAGAAAACACAAAAGGTAGCACATGATAGACTGCATTTCGTTCATTAAAGGGGGCATTTCTGTTTTTTAAATATAATAATATAGACCTACATGCAGAAAAATGCATGACGCATTTTGTAATATGTGCGTCACAAAAGCTATTTCAAAAACAACGTGTAGCCAGTTTCTTAAAACCTAGGTAATCGTGTTATATGCAAATAGGAAAACTGAAAAATCTACAATATGATGAATTTTTCACAGGGAATATTCATTGTTGTTTATGTACAAACGTTTTAAAATATCACATGCTAATCTACTGTTTTCTGCGGTCAAAAACATGCAAACAAACAGCATTGCTATATAATTTACAAAACCAGTATGCACGGATTAAACATAAATATATAAATAAGGTATCAGTAAAACCATTAAACCGGTGAACCTATGTGCAAAGCTCAAAGGCATTTGAGACAGTATGCACATAAACTCTAAACATGAACAGATATATTTGCTCTGCCTGCCAAGTCTACACGTTCAGCTCTATAGCGCTTCCCCGACCTGAAGCTGGTAAGCCAACCTATAGTGCAGCATCATGCACTAGGTTCATCACCAAGAAAACAAGCTTCGTGGACTTACAATTTTTAGAATGTCTACGTTGTGGGCTTCATAAATTAACCCTGGTCAGGGTTGCATGTGGTCACAGACATGCCATAAACGTATACTTGGAACATGATAGTATATCTTCATGGAATGATAATGGTTTATCTATCTAAATCTATTATAAGTGTATGTTAGTACAACAGCCAATGATAATGCTGCTTGTTTTATTTAACACAAAGTCGGGCATATGCTTTTACTCTTTTGCCGATTTTATTTATTTTGTGATTTCTCAATATTAAGATTAGTTATGTCATAATGTTTTGTACTAAGAGTTTAACGCCATAGGCGAACTTTTTTGCTTATTTTATTTTCCGTGGCCCATCCCGGATTTCTAGGAATACTTGCAGAGCAAAATGTGTGCCATTGAGCAGAGAGTATAGCACCTTAAAGACACAGTGAGATGATTAACGTGTCTTTTGTTTTTCTGTCTGGTCAGAGGCGAGACTGCCTCTCCTAACTTGAACTTGGACTTCCGACGAGACGTGTCCAAATGTGGGATTGTTTCTTTGGTCTACTTCCTTAGTATTTCTTCAAGAAGACTTGAATTACAATTTCAATTTAAACTAATCGAAAATCAGACTTTCAAACGTGCAATTCGGTGTCATATGAGCCGTCATTGCTGAAATTAATTCATAAAGCTGGTTTTTGTGTTTATGAAATTTACATACGGTTTAAGTTGCGTTTTCCTTGTCAACGTTTATTTAGAAATAAACTCAAAATAGCACACCATCAGAAAAAGAGTGGAACTATAGAATACGGGTCATTTTCAGCGTTTTCAGACGTACCCCCCCCACTCACCCCCACGCCACCGTTTAATCGCAGTTGAGTTTTTTTCAGTGCAATTTGCTATGCTGTTCTGTATAGACCAAAACATAATGATGTCTCACTTTTAGCTGAATGAGCACACACCACTGTATTTATGTTAACATTTAAGTGTATTGACAGTCTATATAGAGAAATAAAATAAAAACTCTTAACAACAAACATAAGACATATTTGAAGTTGGCTAAAATCTTTATTAGCCCACTTTGGCATTTTCTCGCGTGCACAGACTGGGTGTGGTCCTATTCCATGCCTGCTTTCTGTTGTTGCAGTTTACACAGAAAGATCCTTCACTGATGCCACACGTTTTCATGAAACGTTTTCACCACGACCTGAAGGAAATGCCGGATAGACTTAAATACACTTAACATGTAGGAAATGTGGTAACGCACCATAACATAATGACAATATATTTTGCCTTCTTCGATATTAGCGCTTCACATCTGTTAACGTGCATAATATTAATTGCAAACATGCATTTTTGGCAGTGTTTGGTTTGTCTCTGGGCTTGAGCTTCCAATATTATTCAAAGTGGTGACGCGCCATAACATAACAGGCTATACTATTTTGCCTTCTTCGACATTAGATCTTAGCTGTTCCATAAAGATTAACGTCTGTAAACGTGCATATATTCTTTGTAAAAATGCATATTTGGCAGTGTTTGGTTTTTCTCAATGTATTTTTTATTATATATTTTTATTTAAAAATGTAATATTTTCAATATTATTTAATGTTGACGTCACAAGCCCAATATATAATGTTCAATTTACGTATAGATAATATGCTGCATTACATGGACACAATCTTCCGTTTCCTTCCACATGCGTATTTGAATCTATACCAGATGTATGACAGACATGCTTAAACGTGAGAATAAATGAGAATGGAAAAAATTGCAACTCAATAGTGAAGTTAAACTCTTCGCTATAGGTATATTCACCAAAAACCGCATAGGATCCTTTCCTGATGGCTGAGGCTAGGATCAGTGTGTGATTATTATATTGCAGTCGTGACCACATCCACATCCACGATTTTGGAAGTGTTCTTCAAGTAATCATGCGCCCCATTTGCTATAGACTAAGGCCACTATGATAAGCACGTTTAGGATATTTTTAGGTTAGATGTAAATACAAAGGAGTCCTCCTCAAAAACCTGCAGTCACAGTATCTCAAACTTTCAATACTCAAACACGCACGAGCGTGCGCCCACGTACACAATCACGGCCTACAGGTCTACATAGGTGAGAGAGGAATGCTGCGGGGTATTATCACTCTCGCTCACTCACACACACACACACACACACTGTCATAATGTCCAACACAATATAGTGAGTCTGAAAAATATGTTAAGATAAATAAAATGCTTTATGTGTAGCCTGTGACGAGGTTTCATGCTTCATCGATGCTAATAGTATTATTTAAATATAGGCTATACGTGGCTATACTTGTTAATCTGCAATCAGCTTTTATTAAATTTAATTAACTGAATTGATGTGTGAGGCACGCTGTGATAGGCTATATTTCCGTTTTAGTATTTGCCAGTCAGACACAATACGAATACTAATTTTAGTCATAACCCATTTGGATGTTTTGGTTTACAATGTGGCTAATTTATACCACCATACTGAATGTATACCTTAATGTTTAGGACAAATCATGAACATGTAACGGACTGCATGCGACATGCATGGGGCGTTGACCACCTGCACTATCAGCATGTTTGCACCTCCTATACGCCTCTTAAAATAGGATACACCTTATATCTCATTGCGTCATAAGCCGATGGAAGATAGCGTATAAAAAGTGTAATGTTAGTTGTGAGGGGTTTCGTATATGTTTTATTATCTATACAGAAACACATATATGTACAGATTCAAATATGAAGTGTGCTTTCTTATGTGTCACGCGCAAATAAATAATTTCCTGATTATGAAAGCCACAGGCTTGGTACCACGTTTTCATGCTGTTGGCAGCCCCACACTTCAGCCACCCTGCTTTGCCCCCACTCCCACAACCTCCCCATCAAACGTTTGCGGGTAACAAGGACGGTTGATGGGAGGAAATTATGTACTAAGATTCTAGCCATGAGAACGTGATGCACATATAAAAATATATAAACATTGTCAATATATTTTAAAAAGTTAAAGACAAATTCTTCATAAAATTATCTTATCATTTTATGTATAACCTTTATTAAAATGTTCTAATGCGGCTAATACATGTATTCAATCACATATATAATTGCGATGTTTTTATAATAATTATTAACTTCAACATCTTTATTAAATAAACTGTATGTATGTGTGTGTGTGTGTGTGTGTGTGTGTGTGTGTATGCTGCAGCAGATATGATCAATATCAAATCCAAGCACTGCCCTTGAGGTCGCTACATTTTAGGTTTCCAGGAACTGTTGTCTCTTGTCTGCATCCAGACGCAAACGAATGAACAAAGAAGCCCCCACGGTAACAGCCAGAAAGGCTTAGTTATTAAAATCAAGTTATTAAAAGCAAGTCTATTGTGTTTTTTTGTGTTAGTTAAAACACCAATTCTTAACCGTTGCATTGTTTTCAACTTTCAAGAATTACATCAATTATATGATTTGTGAGAAGGCCTATTCCTGCTAAGATATAAAAACAACCCATTGATGACAGGCTTATCCAACACAGAAACTATGTTTAGATAATAATTTTTTAAATGAACACAATGACCGCAGCACTTTTCCCAATGTTCCTTACATTGGGAAACCTATAGGGGATTTCATATTGGTTTACAGGGTGTCTCATTGCATTCAAATTAAATGGATAAATATATGAGATACAAATATGTATACCAACGTGTAGTAAGCCAATCTGCAAATATTAAAAGCATTTGCAAATAAAAAATAAAAAATTAAGCTTGATAGAAAATTGTGGCCTACAGCCTAAATAATTCAATATCAATTGGGAAATGTATATTTAAAAAAGTTTAGTTTAGTTTGATGTGCTTGCAGTATTACATTTTAATTATTGCATGAAAGAGCCTATTTGACATATGTGACCATTACTTTTTTTGCACTATAGTCCAAAATTATACCTGAGATACTTTTTGAACTATAGGCTATACATCAAATACTTGCTTATCATCCATATGCAGAACCAAACAGAAAGTTAGAATAGCTTATACAACAGGTTACACATATAATGTAAGTAAAATATTATTTTAGATAAAACATCAGCTCCATATTCCCCCTGAAATGTTGGCAGGAATGTAATAGCAGTGTTGATTAAGGGGCGCCTTTTTTTACAAAGCAAGCTCTTCCTTCTAGAAAATTAAAGAGATTGCCATTTCCTCTAACATAACATTAACACAGCACATATATTAGAAGAGGACACAACAAATTACTGCTAGTTTGCATACAACTTTAGTGTGAAGTTCATTCTTGTCTGTCTAGACATTCATTACGACCCTGTTTGTCTGCATTTTTTTTACCTTGACCTTGGACTTCCGTGCAGCTGCCGTTTAGATGAGCTGTCCATAGTTGTAAGTTCCGTAGAGACAAAAGAACACTTAGTTCGAGGAATGACAGTATCTGAGCTACAAACATACAACTGTATGCTCTTTAGAAGACAACAAGTCTTGATAAACCAAGCAGCCTCCGTAGAACTGCGTGTAGTCTACGTGAGTCACAGGATAGGCCCTGCAAACATTTTATGGATAGTTTTTAGACTACCCCTATCCCAACCATTTAAATGCAATTAATAGAACACGTTAAAGCACGTGTAAACGTGTATTTATATGGTATCTAAAAAATAACGTCTCTGAACAAAATCAATAAATAGAATTAATTGAGAAATGTATATTATAATATTTTGTAGATCTACTAAATCACACGATTAACCAATAAAAGTGTTGCACTGCCAGGTCCTCGTTTAAGCAAGACGATGCAGAAGAATGGTTCAAGGGAATAGCATGCAGAGGACGTAATTGAATTGGGCCCGTGTTATGTGTACAACCGTTTTCCTTGTGCTTCTATGCCTATTCGTTTACATTCAATGTCTAAGCGAAACAAAAACAGTGTAATACGCTTCTTTAGACTGTGCATTTTCAGAAATCACAACGAAGGTTATGGATATGCTGTTGAGACCATGCAAAAACCTTTCACTCAAACATATTGCCTTTCCACGACATCTTAGTTACAGTATGCAATTCTTGCGCTAAATTTAAAAAAAGGTTCTGCAATTTTTAGTGCTATATGTTATGTGGATCAAAAGTAACCACACATCTCTTTTTTGAAATGATCATGATCTATTTCTTCCCTACCCGACTCGCCAAATAGACATTAACATGCATGCCTTTATTAAAGACTCTAAATAATTAACTGTCATAACAACACATATAGTCAACTTCTTATAGGTTTTGCTTAAACTGAATATACTTTCCTTTTATGTATAGGATTTGAATAT
>JAODOY010048897.1:0-18971 GCA_025399855.1 Forbesichthys papilliferus | reverse complement strand
AGAACACTCTCACACACACAGAACACTCGCTCTCTCTCTCACACACACACACACACACACACACACAGAGAACACTCTCTCTCACACACACGCACGCACGCACACACACACACACTCAAACGCACACGCACAGAACACTCTCTCACACACACAGAACACTCTCTCTCTCACACACACACACACTTGTTGTGTCTATCTATCAGCTGAGAGACAGACCCAGGGAGGACAGTGTCATTATGCTGCCTTTTCCCCCGCGTCTCTCTCTATATTTTACATATTGCTGTTATGGAAATGTGCTGTTCAGAGGAGTGGGATTGCTTTTGTTTCCCTGATGCTGTGCTTTCCTAGGTCCAGCCTTCTATACTGCGTAATGTATACCATGGACCTTCACACTAACCATGGACCTTCACACTAACCATGGACCTTCACTTTAACAGTGTATATTCACACTAACAGTGTATATTCACACTAACAGTGTATATTCACACTAGCAATGTATATTCACACTAACAATGTATATTCACACTAACCGTGTATATTCACACTAACCATGTATATTCACACTAACAGTGTATATCCACACTAACAATGTATATTCACACTAACAATGTGTATTCACACTAACCGTGTATATCCACACTAACAGTGTATATTTACACTAACCATGTATATTCACACAAACCATGTATATTCACACTAGCAATGTATATTCACACTAACCGTGTATATTCACACTAACAATGTATATTCACACTAACCATGTATATTCACACTGTATATTCACACTGTATATTCACACTAACAATGTATATTCACACTGTATATTCACACTGTATATTCACACTGTATATTCACACTAACTCTGGTTCCCCAGTTCTGGTAAATAGACATTATTCACCGACATTGAATATGTCCACTAAATGTCTCCTCTACTCTCCTCCTCTCCCCCCCCCCCCCCTCTCTTAGGTGAACCAGCAGTGAACAGGGACAGCAACTGTCTGAATGCCGCCAAGGCGTGTAACCTGAACGACACGTGTAAGAAGTACCGCTCGGCCTACATCAGCCCGTGCACCAGCAGGGTCTCCACGGCCGAGGTTTGCAACAAGAGGAAGTGCCACAAGGCTCTCCGGCAGTTCTTCGACAAGGCAAGACCAAGCGGGAATTATTTGCTGAGTCAGACATGCATTCTTCAGGGTTATGCACTTCCCCTCCCAACCTGTAGGTGTCCTCGCTCTCTCCCCTGCTCCATGTGTTCTTCCACGTGCCTCAGCTGTTCCCAGCAGAGCCATGTAGAGAGAGAGTTACGTCATTGCCGTTACGCTTCAGTGGACCGCTTTTTCACGGCAATGGCAGATCGTGGAGCCTCAAAACTGTTCGGAAACGGAAAGTGAGCCGCAAAATACTAAAAGTACCATATCAATTATATTGTAAATGTAAATCTGTGCATTGAGGCCGCGTTCAGACCTAACTGTGATTGGTCAACTGTCCAAAAAGCGGATGACGTAAAGCGTTTTCTTCTGAGAAGTTGCATTTTTCTCAACTGAAAAAGAAGCCCAGAGCTGTTGAAAGAAGCGCCTGTGGCAAAGTTTATATTCAGCTCCCGTGGCGCTTTTAAAGACGCGGTCCGCTCCACAGGGTTATAATGTAAAAAAGAGGCCGACAGCTTCCAAATAGCAGTTATATGCTTGTATATATTGATTCAAACTGCCCACCAAGCACTTCCTGGAACTGTTTTACCTCTCCATGAACCATGTGATCATTAAAAATGTCCAACTTCCATTTGCGTAACTCTCTCTTTCCATGGCTCTGGTTCCCAGTCAGTAGTAATCCCCTCATGCATTACATTCAAGCGGGAAGCTCCGGTGCTGAGAAATGAATACAACTTGGATGTAAAATACTACTCAGTAACATTAAAGAAGCCACGTATGAAGCTTGTCTGCTACTAGATGCTTGTGCTAACCACTATCATCAGACCAAAACATGCTTAGTAGGACTTATTTAATTTATAATGCATCAGTTAAAAATATATTAGACGTATATTTATCCCATTATGGATGGATAAGTGGGTGTTACAGGCGGAGTCAATTATTGCAAAGATGGCGACGGCTTGAGACAAGCACAGGTCGTTCTTGAGAAAACCTATGGGTGACGTCATGGAGGTTATGTCTATTTTCATATACAGTCGATGGGCAAGTCACTCGCGCTGCAGAATAAGCTAATGGAGCCTGGGGAGAAAAAAAAGTTTCACGTTGTCATTTTTTCCACTGAAGTGATATCACACTTAGAAATAATTTTCCAATTATACAGTCTGTGCGGAGTGTGTGTGTGCACATTTTTGAGTAGCCAGGCTCAGCCCGACTATCGCGCTCAGCTCAGTGATCGCTTGAGAGTATATCTGGAACAGAGCAATGCAAAAGAAAGAGTCATGCCTCTATTTACTCCAATGGACCGTGTTTTTCACAGCATTGGCGGTTCGTGGAACCTCAAAACAGTTCTTGGAAGTTAGCCGCAAATAATAAAACAACCCTATACAAGACTGTAAATGTAAATGAATGTATCCACGAATACAGATATATAACATAATAGTCAATAACTATTATGTTATATATATCTGTATTCATGGATTAAAATTGCCCATTAAACACTTCCACTTCCATCTCCATGAACTATTTGACCGTTGAAAGTGTCAAACTTCCTTTGACTCTCTTCTTCATGGCTCTGGTCTGGAGGCCCTGTTCGCTTTAGCATTTGTTCAGCCACGCTGGATGGCAAACCAGTATTCTGCATGGCTCTGGTCTGGAGGCCCTGTTCGCTTTAGCATTTGTTTAGCACGCTGGAAGTCAGCATCTATAGGGGCAGGTAATTGTGACGACAATGAAGTCAAACGTTTGTTTTGAAGGGGTGGTAGAGCTAGATGAAGCGATACAAACCGTCGTAATGCCGTAGCAATGCCGATTGGTTAAAGGCTGTCCAGTAGTTGTAAAATGAACCGGAGGTCTACGGCCAATAGGAGTCAAAGACTCTGAACCCTTCCCAATGGAGCGTGGCCAGACCCTGTTCACCAAGTGAATTTTGAGTCTGGTTACACCAGGCTACCTTGTGAGTGCTGTTAAGGCCCCAATATATACTTGCTTTTGTGCACATAGACAAGCGGTTGTGTCGCGAAAGGCATTGATCACATACTTGCCTGCGTTGCTTGTGCTTGGAGGATTTAAAATATATCCAGTAGGGGGCAGATCAGTTCCGAATTCTCCCTAGCCGAAACCAGAATATTTTCCTTAACTACCTCCGAATTTCCACAACAACAACAACCAACATTGCAAAATGTGGAGCGGCATGTTGACATAGATGTTGGTAAATGATTAGCGGTAAAAAATTAGCGGTATTCACCACTTTGGTTATGTTCCCATTTACGGAACCAGGGCAGAAGTACCGGAATTGTTGATCAGCCCGCACAAAGAACAGTAAAATGTATTAGCTTCCAATTAGCTTGCAATAGCTGACTATACTTTTGCGTGATGGCCCGACCATCAGGTGGCGCCCAAGCACAGCTACGGTATGCTGTACTGTTCCTGCCCACCCAGTGACCAATCGGCTTGCTCCGAGCGGCGGCGGCAGACCATCGTGCCCGTGTGCTCTTACGAGGAGAAGCAGAAGCCAAACTGTCTGGAGCTGCAGGACTCCTGCAAGACCAACTACATCTGCAGGTGGGATATTATCCTAACAGAATGTTGGTTGCATACGACAACTGGTGAATGATCTCTTGTACTATTGACAGATGTACGGTTTGTCAGTCGTTCGTAAGTCGCTTTGGATAAAAGCATCTGCTAGACGCTGTGAAAGTAAAGGTAAAGTTGAGACAGGACACGCACAAGAAGCATCTCTTCACAGTCCTCCATCTTGGTACATCAACTGGTGACCTCTCCGCCTTGTAGCACTCACTCCCATCTCAAGATTCTTCCTTTGAATGCCATTTTCTCTTTTTTTCTCTTCTCTTGTATCAAATTTGTAATAAAATTGTAATAATAAAATTGCAGAGCCAGCCTTTATTTGTGTTTAGTCTTGCAAATCCAGCCTTTACTTGCAAATAGTCTCGCAGAGCTAACCTTTATTTGAGCTATAGTCCCACAGAGCCAGCCTTTGTTTCTGTGCAGTCTCGCAGAGCCAACCTTTAATTTTGTGTAGTCTCGCCAAGCTAGCCTTTACTTGAGTATAGTCTCGCAGAGCCTGCCTTTATTTCTGTGTAGTCTCACAGAGACAATCTTTAATTTTGTGTTGTCTCGCAGAGCCAGCCTTTACATGGGTACGTACATACTCAACGATCTAGATCTGTTTTGCAGGTCTTATAAAAAGTATGGCTATGCTTGTACTTAATGCACTGCACCAGCATCATACTAGAATAACGTGTACAGTGTGTGACTGGCAGTGCTAACACAGCCAATGGAAATCTGTTTCCCCACTTCCTGATAGTGCCTTCATGCTTACAGGGGTTTGCCAGCAATAGTGATAACAGATTAGTGTTGAATGGAAGCACCATTCGTAATTATGTTTGCTGGTTGTGCCACTTCTCTGGAAGGTGTGGAGGTTGACACATCATACTTGATTGATGTGTGTGTGACTACGTGTCAGTTCTGTGGTGACACCTTCAAACACATTCTTTACGTTTGGCTGTCTTGAGGATTTGCAGTTTGTTGTAGTCGGAAAACGTCATCTTCACAAGAGAGTACGGCAACATTCTCAATTACAGCAATACATATTTAGAATTTGTGTTGGAATTATACATTCAAAGCACATATACTGTATTTGATATCCAAAAGTAAGTCCTAATAGTTTTAGTACTATATGTTAGGTATATAAAAAGTAAACCAATTAATGTACATTTTGTATAACTACATTCTTACATAAGAAATATTATGAGTATATCAGACTAGTTCCTCCAAAAATAAAAAAGTCATATAAAAAATGCCAAATGTGAAATGTGATGAATAGCTAAGGCAATCAACTATGTACACATGTACAAAACGGCATTCACACACACACACGCACACACGCTCGCGCACACACACTTACACTCACACACACACACTTACACTCACAATACTTCACACATAAGTCTTTAGAGTGTGGTGGTTCTGTGGGATTAAATGGAAACATTAGCCATGTTAAATGAGTTCCATCAAGACTGTGGCCTAAGGCCTTCATATCTCTCTTCTCTCTCTCCCTCTCTCTCTGGCTCAGATTCTCTCTCGCACTGTTTCTCTCTCTCTCCCAACAGTTTCACAACCTCTCTCTCTCTTTCTCTCTCTCTCTCTTTCTGTGTCTGTCAGAAGTGGTCTATGTAATCACATGTGTGGAGCCACTAACACAACAAAACGAGCAGCCAATCAGGACAGAGTCAGCAACCAAACAAGTGAAACACACGCACGAACGCAGTCAGGCAGGCAACCGCTGTCGGAGGTTTGCCCATAGTAGACGCACCCTGCAACCCTGCTAAACATCCCTGACCTTCGGCTATAGTGCCTTATATAAGGACATAACTGAATCAGACAGACTTGTTCCAACCTTTTAGCTAGGCGACATCAACGTAGCACCATATGGTTACACAGGACGACATGATACATTAAAATAGCTATGTTACAGGTACATGATACAAGCATTGGCTCCAAGAACCATCAGTGCTTTTGAGATCATAATAACATATTAAAGGACCATTATTTTATGGTTTTGGAACTTTGTTTTTTAAGACCAGCATATCACACTCTCTTAAACCCCTTTTCTGTCTAAAATCAAATATATTTCTACCTCACGCGATTTGAGAAGTAATTATCTCTAGGTTCAGAGACTGACCCAATCTAACTGGATGGAAAATCACACACGTTTTGCAGACAGCCACACTCACACAGTTGCTATGGTAATGTGTGATATCTACCTCAAGCGACCACACCTGTGATCAGATTCTGTCAAATTGTGATAATAAAACTGTCCTCGCTTTAAGGGGAAATCGGAGATAATGTTTGTGGCCCACACCTGAAAAAAAAAAGACAAGAAATTCAGAACCACGCACTCCCTGAATGGTCCCTGAATCCCTGTGTGTTGGAGCAGGGAGACAGGTAGAACATGCAGGGCAGAAGCTCTCCAGGACCAGGATTGGGCACCCCTGCTCTACACAGTGGGACACATTAGTCAGATTATCCTTTTATCCTTAGTGCTCAGTATAGCAGGTATGTTCTGCCCCCTGCAGGTGTAAAAAAACACACCTCACTGTCAAAGTACACCTCTGACAGTATTACAAACACAGATACAACTTTACATAACATGTATATTCTATTCTATTTTCCATTATATTTGGTGCTTGTTTACATTTCTCTGCTCGCTGCTATAATTTCACCCTGCCTGCATTTCCTTTTTTTTTTTTTTTTTACAGTTTTAGGTTTCCTGCCAGTTCTGTAATTCTTCACTTTCAGCCTCATTTCCTGCAGATACACCCTCCTCCTAAGTCCCACAGATGTAGCCTACCCCCAAAAGCGTACACAATCTACAGCCATAACGGTCTGGAAGCAAATGCTGCCTTCATACTTGGTGCCAAACATTTGCCTTCCCGGCCTTAAACAAGGGTCCCCCAAAAGACAAAGGGCCCAAAGAAACTTGTCCAGTCTGCCCAATCAGTAATCTGGCACTGAGTATTAATAATGCATACACCCAGAAGATTCCATCTCATACGGCTGAGTTCTGCATTATAAACCTGTACTGTAATCAGCAAGGTCGTTTGACATTAGATCGTTCTCATTAGAGGGCAAAGCAGGGATGTTTAGCCCCTGTTCCTCTGTCTCGCGCTCCGCTTACATGCTATTTATGTAGTGGTAAAGAGCTTCACTGTTGTGTCTGGTTCTCTAGGGTTTTGCTGACCTCTCCCTGACTTCCTTCCACTGCCAGTCAGGACTAGTAATGAGCCATTAACACCGATGGTGTGTGAGATACAGTACAGAAGGGAGCGGAAGAAAAGTGTTATTCCCATCTCCAGTCTTCTCTCGTCCTCTCATCCCCCGCCCCGCCTGAAGATTTACCTCCACTCACTCCCTCGGGGAGCTGAAGCACCTCCGTGTTATTCGCATCCACTCCCCGCTTCGTTTTATCTATAAATTCCTATGCTTACAGTTTCCTCTGGCGCCCTTGATCCCTTCTGTCTCTCGCTCCCTTGTTTTTCCATTTTAATTATCTATCGTAGACATTATACACCTTTCCTCTGGCAAAGGTGTGAATCAGCCGTAGAGAGAGAATCGTTGCCCACAGCCGCGAGAGTCTTGTCTTCATGGAGCCTTCAAAACACTGTATTATCATGTGAATATGTAGCCTACAATATGTGTGAGATCAAACTAACGCTTAACAAGATTACTTCCCCTCTCAAGAGAGAAATTAAACCAGTAAAGTGAAGAAAAATGATGAATATGGTTGATGTAACAGGCCTAAAGCAGACCAGAACAGACCTATCTACACCATATACATACAATATTATATTATAAATAATGAACAATTAATAGTTATACATTCACACATTGTGTTTTCCAGCAACCTGCATGCATCACACAATATTGTGACTATACCATGTCAATGTTACTGAGGGCGGAATCACATTGTTACAGATGTAAGGGGCACAATACTACACTGTAGGCTGGACATAAATGGGCTGTTTAGCCAGCTAGAGGAGGGCGGCCCTCCCCAAATTACAAGCCTGAATAATGAAGCCACAGCAACATTACAGTAACATTGCTTACGACCACAGTGGAAAACACTGGTACGCATTGTGATATAGCGGAACATTTTTTAAGATGAATACATACTGTTAAACCATTTATTATTATTATTATTAGTAGTAGTATTATTATACCCAAGAAAGCTGGATGAAAGAAACTAGCATTAAAGTAAATGAAGGGATATGTGAGCATGCGTGTGTGTGTAAAGAGAATATGTGTGTGCGCGAGAGCGTGCAATGAAACGTGTTTGCCATAAATATTTCAAACACAATATCACTGCCATGAACAGATGTCCCATTAAACATGCTCAGCGTGTATCACAGCAGAATGGAAACACATATGGCAGCCAAGTATATCGGGAATGAAAAAGTACCATATCAGCGTTTGTTTTCAAGTCTCCTATTAATTATATGTATCCTGCTCTTAAAATTGGGCTCGGAAATAAAGATTATGGGGGAAATAAATAGCTTTCAGTCATAAACAAGCTTCTATAAATACAAGTTCCTCTCATTTCAATCTGAGAACGGAGACAACATGGATCAGGTTTACAGTCCCCACTAATTACAAGTGTACAATTAAACAGTGCAGAGACGGGGGAAAGTGCTGAATCTCTAGTCGCAGGGTGTGTGTGTGCGTGTGTGTGTGTCTGTGCGCGCTAGACATAATAATGAAATAAAGCTGCATGGAACAGCATAATGCACAATCACAGCATCACCTCAGATGGCTAATTGCAGCTCCCTGTGCCATTTATCGCTTCAGAGTACAAAGCCTCTGATGGCTCCCTAGACTGATTAACCGTTCTCCTCCCAAACTATTTTCAAGTTTCTCCACCTTGCATTTTGCTTGTAGCTGGCGCTATCCCACCATCTTGGTAATGGCCCACAGTTTAAACTGGACTCTGATTGGCAGGGCTCAAGCCATGACGTTGATCACCTTGAAAGCTTTGTGACGCGCGCGTTACAAAGCCAGAAGGTGGCCTCTGCACATGCTGTATATCCAGCACACAAATAAGGAAAGTGCTTCATTTGATTTGGGCGCCCTGCTATAGTACTAACTGTCTTGGTGAATTGAGTGCATGTTTGTGGATTGGATAAACACAGAGAGAGAGAGAGAGAGAGAGAGAGAGAGAGAGAGAGAGAGAGAGAGAGAGAGAGAGAATTAAAAGCTTCCATTCACTATTGCTGAAGTTTCCTTTGTTTCCAGTTTGTGTGGTCATAATCCAGCTATAATGTGTGCCATGTCCTCATCTCTACAACTTCACACCTTGCGATTCCGTCCTATATCCAATTAGGCTCTCCTCTGAGGAGAAAACCCTCGCCTCTCCAGTCTAATAAGCATCTTCTTTTAATAACCATTAAAACCCAGATTAGACCTGCAACTCCCCAGCTGATCTCCTCCCCTCCAAACCACCCTGACATCCCCTCTTCCCAGTCTCTCTCTCATCTTCTGCTCTCTTCCCTTTTATAGGGCTTGATTTCAGCATCCATCTCAAGCCGTGCCATCACAGAGCTTACATGCCAAATGTCTTTTCATCACTCGTAAGGTGTAGTGTGGAAAAGGAAAGTCAGGTTGTAATGTGCCTCTAGTCACGTCAACATTCAGCCGCAGTAAGCCTGATTCTCTTTCTGCTGGGAGCCAAACCAATCTCACCTCAGTTTCATTCTCCCCATCCATTTGATTGAAATTGAACTGCCAGTATTTCTACAAATGAGGATAATATTTACTATTAACTCTAAATCCACTTAAGCAGCTGTTATTCCGTGTTCTGTCAGTAAGGTCTGTTTCATCATAAAGCCAGACAGGGCTCATGTTCCCTGCCTCCTCATCTTTCTGGAATGTTCTGTGATCCTCAGCTCTTACTAAAAGCCAGGGACAGTTTCCCTCTATCAGGGTGGCTGTAACCAGCCTTAGATTGTTCTCAAAATTCTCTCCCTCCCAGTGTACACGTGTTTCTCCAATCTTCCATACTGCGGCCTGTGTGTTCTGCTATATGATGGGGCTTCTAGATTGGCTAGGATGCGGTTTACATTCATCTTACAGTGCCTGCCAGACAGTAAACAACCATCGCATTGCAGGATATTGAGTGTCAAGTGAAATAACTTGAACAAACATTATTTCTGGGCACGTTTGTTTCAGTCCCTCACTCCCTCTCTGTCATTTCTTATTCATCCAGTACAGAACGCCAAGGTCATGCTGTGTGTGTCGGCGTTTCCTTCCCTGTTTCAGTGTGTGTGACACAATCTTCTAATTCAACTGATCGATAGCTTTGAACGGAGCAACACAAAGCAAAGCTCCAGTAAGGGTCGTTCCGTCTCTGTCTTGCTATGTTATTTGTCACGTCGGCAGCGAGGTGAGGACACGCCTGATTCGAGGTCGTTAGAAGCCTGATAACGACATGTTCATTTGGATCAGGTGTGTTGGAGCAGGGAGAGATCTAAAACACGCAGGGTGCGGCCCCCCAGGACCGGAGTTGAATAGTCCTGCATTACATAATAATGTAAGTCGATGTTGAAATACAGTACCTTTATTAACAGAAGTTGTTTAAACGTGCGATAAAAATGATAATAAAATGGAATAAAATATATAAATACAGATACATATAAATGTATACAATAATAAATACATTTCACGCCAAATGTTCCAATAAAATAGGTAAAGCCTGCACTAATAATTATAAAATCAGAGACATAAACATAATTTTATTATATTTATAGAATTTATGTGAAAATGTGATACCTGAAATAAGCAGTTATTCTGTTTCATGTATTTCGTAGAATAGTCAAACCACGTCTAATTCAAACACATCAAATATTTAGAGTAAAAATATGTGTAAAACATATCAAAAAAATAATGAATTCTTAAGCTTCCTGACTCTTTGCTCTGCCTATCATTTCTGATTCATCTACCATCAAAGCCATGTCTAAACCGCGACTTCTTTTTCACTCCTGCCTATTTTCTCATTCTAGATGATTCCATATTCAGTATTAAGCAATACTTTTCTCTCGCTTCAGCAAGACTGACACCAATCTTCTCCCACGTATCATCTTGCTTTGCACTGAGCTTTAAAATGACCAAGTTGAGTATAATGTCCCTTCAAAGAGCAGCTGCTAAATCTCAAAGAACAGAAGAAAGGAGTTTGAAATAGTATTTGCTCAAATAGGATGTGAGGCATTACCCCTGAAGGTTTGCTGGGTAAGTCTCATTGGGTTTCATCCATCATTTCTGGTTCATCTAACATCAAACCCAAGGTCAGTAGAGGGGAATATATCTCACAGGACTTTCCGGGTGCCAGCCTGAATCTCAAAACCTTTCCCCCTGTTTTAAATTCCCCATGCGATTGAAGCAGCTCTGTACTAAGCGATGTCTTCCTTGCATGCCTTAAATAAAGTATGGCAGTTTAATAATTGCAATGCTGCTTGACTTGCTGCTGGACGTATAGCTCATGGCCTGTCTCATTCTGTGATTTGAAAGATAACAGTTTCCGAAGGGAGCTTCTCTGTATGGATAGACAATTCTGTAATAAGTTTGACAAAGACAAAGATAGACGGGTTGAGACAATGTCAGCCATGCTTCTTTCCACTCACCCATTGTACAGCATCATGGACACACAGCAGTGAGAAAAATCAAATGATGTTGATGTGAGACAAGAGCCTGGGACTAATTTACATTAATGCTGACCTCAGCAAGCTTCTACACCATGGACAAATTAAACCAGCTATTTCTCAAGGTTCTGAGGGGTTCAGGTGAATTGGCCTGACATACAACAAACTATTCTCTTACATGAAGCTTAGTGCAGTTCTTCTTTTAAAAAAGTATAACATTTTACAAATGACAACTTCAGGGAATTGTCCACTGGTGTCAAATACAATGTTGCATAAAAATGCTTAATTTTGGGTGTCATTATTTTCCCATATAAGGACACAATCATTCTCCAAATGATACACCATGAATAAATAACAGCTGTTATTTCGAGTGTGGTTTTTATCATATATATCATATGTCTACTAGTGCGTTCTCAAACCCTGCACGTCACGCATTCACGTCACATGACGTCACAAACCTAAAACAGTGAAGTGACCGATGCCGACAATCCCGCAGATTTGGGTCAATGTGCTTTTTTTGGAGTTCCCAAGCTGGTTCGCCTGTCTGCCTTGTTAAAGTCTGATCTAACAAAGGGAACACATAGGAACATATGTTTCCAGGTCGTACCCCTGGCCCTTATCTTGGAGAGCTACAACATGGCACGAGTGAGCTCATGGCTTTTTGTGAGCGTGACTAACTGCTGTGCCCCTTTCTATTTCTATATCTGCACTGCTTTATGTTCTCATATTGTGGCCTTGTATGCTGCTGGTTTGGACAGGAATCTTGTCAAATATATGCAAATCAGTATAAACAACCTGGCAAAATAGAAGATAAGTAAATAATATATGAATAGCACTATTTAGGCAACTATTCAGGAATACAAACACACAGGCCACAATAACAGTAACCACCCTGAGAGAAAGACATCCAGTAAGAACAGCTAATAAGAGGCTCAAATGATAAAGTACAAGAGACTGAATTTCCAACCAACAAGTACACATCCATATATAATTTAATGATTTGCTTTTTACTAATCAATAATGGTGTCTCACAAAGGAGTAGGCCTAATATTGTAGAAATGCTATGTAGATTGATACACTAAATATACACAGCATAATGTAATATAATTGCTTTTGCAAGCAGCACAAAAACATTCCATAAATGCTTATACAGCAGTAGCATGCTGAGAACTTTTATAAGATGAGTGATTTCAAATGGAAGCACATCTATATGAAAATCCTTGGTAATCAAATTGAATACATATAAATTAGGCAAATCGCCAGAAGAACTGGTGGTTATCATGGAAGTAAAAGATTTATGCTAAAACTGACGATGAGCATTTTTCACTTCAAAGCTTATATGAAATGGAAATGTATTTGTGTAAATTAGAATGTTAATATTGCTGTCAGAAAATGTAATGCCATGGAATTTCACTGCTATGAAACTATCTTCAATAGAAGCTTAGCACAATATGTTGTATGGTAATTGGTTACCGTTACTTTATTAAAACATAAATTGTTCAGTTAGTTCTTTTTTGTGTTTATTTAATTAGCACCGTTATGGTAGTCTACAGAGCATCGGCTGTGGGCTGTGATATTTCTGTGAACACCAGCAGGTGTCACTATACACCCCAACGCTAAGATAGTGTAAACGTCTTCTTGTGTCCATACAGTATTGAGTATTTCACAAGAACTAAATAAGATTAGAGTGCAGCATAATACTGTGTATTAGAGCAGAGTGGAACAGAATAGGATGCATAGAACAAATAGGAGTAGAGTAGGAGAGTGTAGAGAGAAGCTGAGTTAGCATGGTAAGTTACACAACCACCGTCTGACCTGTCTATCTAAACGTCTGTATATGTGTGTGTGTGTGTGTGTGTGTGTGTGTGTGTGTGTGTGTGTGTGTGTGTGTGTGTGTGTGTGTGTCGGTGGGGGAAGTCAATCACTTGAACTTTAAGCAGACTTTACCTTGGCTGAAGCTAACCACATTAACACTGCAGAGGACTGTGCTTTTGCCCCGCCTAGACACTTCTGAACAAAACACAAGTGTTCCTTAGCCTGGCTCAAGTCTCCCTTTCATGCTGGAGGGGAGGAATGTATACCTATAGTGCACAGGCAGTGGTTTACAGGGCGTAGCAGGGCTCTACACAAAAGTTTACTCTTTACACCGTGCACACGCACACATTGGGGACACGTGTGTACGATTTGATTTGAAAGATGATGAATGTACTTGGAAAGCCATCTTATAAATGTGCCACAGAGAGTATAAGTGTTTTTGCAAAGCACATGCACCGAGTAGAGTCTTACAGTGGGGCCATCCCTGAAGAGGTTTAACTAAGATGATGAGAAATATGTAATGAATCTGCCTTCAAGAGATTTACACTATTCATTAAAGCATGTTATGTTGTCTAACATATCTAAAGCCACATCCACATTTTACTAGACACTAACATTAACCACCAGAGCTAGAGTGCTAGACTTAAAAGGCCTTTTATTGTATACATGGTCATGGTGTAAAATAGCAATAGATTTAGCTGAGTCCTGAATAAACTAAGATGATTTCCTAAAGAAAGATCAGAGATTCTCCAGGACTAAATTCAGGCTGAAGTTAAGCCTCCCACGAGGCAGGTTTAACTTCAGATTAATGTTGTTTGTTAAGGAAAACACACCATTAACATAGATTACTTGGATTACGTCAATAAACGTCAACGAATGCAACATGCAAGTCCTTGCTGACAAAAGTGACCCAACCTTTTGATTAAATTAATTTTGAAGATTGTTTTTGAATGAATGAAATAAATGTTGTTGACATCATTTCACTTATGGAACATTTGCTACCCAAAGACGACGACATGTATGAGTTTGTCTGCAGGTGCTTATAACTTTAAGTTTTTTGGCACGTAGCACCTTTCACAGAGAAACGGAGGATTTATGCAGTGTCCGTGAATAAACAGTATGTAAAGTAATTCACAGAATATGCATGACTTTTTGTACATTGAGATGACAATGTACTACAGAAAAGTCTCCCATGCTTCAACCAAGACAAACTACAAGGTACTTTACTATGAATATGGGAATTTCCCAGGAGTCACAAAATGTCCCTCTACTCGAAATGCTGAGGAATACAAGATCAGCAGTAACTGATTTTCCATAAATGTCCAAGGTGTATGCACTCCCCAGTTACAATTTTCAAACATGGTTGCACCTTGGAAAGATGCAAGTCATGATTCCCAGATTGTCTTTTACCCTGTCTCTGTATTCTCAGTTTGATAGAGGAAATCCCAATATAAGGAAATATTGCTTGGTGACTGGGTATGCTCAGAAGAATGTTTTGTTTAAACCATATGCTCACTAGGGGTCTAGTATGTTTGTAGTACGTTTGGAAGAATCGTTTTCAGTGCCTTCAGGAGACAATTTGATTCAAACAAGGAGATGCTGCACTATCAATGTAACAGCTATTTATACTTTTAGTACCTGAAACAGCATGCCCAGATCCCCAATACAAGAGAATGACAGTCAAGATGTATACCACCATTTATAAACCACAGAAAATTACTTGCTTACAGTGTTGCTTTTGCAATGTGTTACTTTCAGACGTTTTTAAAATAATATTTACCTTTTAAATATGTCTAATGGGATCAGTTATTTTTTTCACATGTGCAGAGCAAATTAATGTACTCTAAAATTAAAAGTTTATATTTTGCCTGTAACACCCAAGTAACACCCCAATCAACACGGTTAAATAAAAACATTTTATTTCATATATATATATATATGTGTGTGTGTGTGTGTCTACCCTTCTTATCGTCATTTCCAGTTCTACTTGGAGTATCTTAATTTTCATTTTATGCTTAAGGTACATGTATTAATGACATCCAATAGCCAGCTCTTCTTGAGTTGTGACTTGTACTGGTGAACAGTACTGGACAGAACTGGCCGACATTGCCACAGATGTGGACGGTAAACTGCCTTGCAACTCTGCAGTCCCATTGACTTCTCCTTGAAACAGTTCCTATATAAACATAGAAATGTTTTTACGTCAGTTGAAATAAACATAAATAGTTTAAAAGGAGAGAAAGGAAGGGTTAAGTACACCCAGTGTAGGTGTGTGTGTAGGTGATCATCTGGTATGTTCTCCAAAGGTTGCTGGTTCTGCTTTATTCCTGCCAGTAACTCATCCAACTGATCAGTATCTTGATTGGCAGGTCCTCCACCAGTCTTAAACGTTTCATTTTGGGCTTCTGCAGCGATTTTTTACTTTTTATATTCGTCCACAAATCCTGTATTGATTCTCTAACCATGTAAATCCATTGATCAACTAAAGGCAATATTTCTGGTAGATGTTTCTTAATTTGCATTTAATTAATTACGGATATATTTTTATGATTTGATTTCACAGCAGCAAAATACTTGGCAGTTGATTGGCTAAACCATCCGGTCATTTTCGCTGTCGGCACACCTTAACCACGCCCGCATAGCTAAAAACACGACGCTGATTGGAAAGTTCACTTGCTACTCGGACACATGCAAAATGATTCCTAGGCTTTCCAGACTGATTCTCACGGCGAAATTATACTGAAGCTCACGAGATCAGGATGGTCTTGCGAGGCTAAAATACATATGCCAAGGTAGCAAATACACAGTACAGTTAATATTCGTAAAGGGCCATATCCTTCATCAGCCATAGATACAGTACTGCTGGATGGTCATAGTGAGCGCACTGCCCCAATTTAGTTACATTCATTTAATTGAAATACACAATAAATGCATGGTGGTTCTTTATACTATGGTGACATTTAGGATTGAAACTGTAATAGGTTGATGTCTGAGATTATCTTTGAATGAAAAGTCAGACTTTACTTTAATATATTTGTATTTTTTATAATGCCAGGGCCAAAAAAATGCATTTTCTAAAGTAAACATAATTCCAGTTATCTAGTGGAAGGCCACTGAACCAAACTTTATTTTATTTCTTTCTTCTAAAGATCCATTATTCTGCTCTTAATAAGATTTAGGAGGTTGGTGCAACAGATAATCTCATTTTACACCATCTGGTTTTTTAAATAATCATATGATAAAACAAAGATTAAATAAGAATATTAAATAGTCGGCTTGTTTGAGACCAGTAAACAACAGCTCCTCTCACAGCTGAAACACGATGACGGAGGTCATCTCATCAATATAAACACAGACTAGGGATAAGCCATTTAGCCACTAGGCTATCCTAGAGCATTCTGAAGCCAACACACACATTCATGTGGACACGCATTCACATGAACCCACCATACAAGCACACACACACTGTGCACATACACACATACACATGGACAGACACACACACACACACACACACACGTACTGTACACAAACGCACACTTACCTCACCGTGACAGGTAGGGATGTAGCCATAGAACAAGCTGACATCATTAGAGGGAGGAGCTTGGCCATGTGACGTTAAGGAACGTCTGCAGCCATGAGATGTGACCGTATAAAAGCACAAGGACATGGTCATCAGCAGCTTAGTCAGAGGTCACACGCTGCGGGAAATAGACACACAACTCTTTACATTTCTGTGAAAACAGGTGAGCACAAACTTCACTCACTATTACTTGCATTTACCATACCCCTACTGTACCCTTATTATATCTTTATTGTACCCTTAACGTACCCTTATTGTAGCCCTACTGTACCCTTATTATACCCTTACTGTACCTTTACTGTACCCTTAACGTACCCTTATTGTACCCCTACTGTACCCTTATTATACCCTTACTGTACCTTTACTGTACCCTTAACGTACCCTTATTGTACCCTTACTGTACCCTTACTACGGTACTCAAGTAATTGAGTCTAGGAGGATGTGGTGGTTTGACAGTACCTTTTTGTTTGAAGTGCGCACTATATACTGTCACCCCTCCACCTCCTTCCATTGGATGTCCAAAAAATGTATCCCGTGCGTCTACTGCCTCCTCTCCATCACGTCGGGGGTCGCCAATTGTTGGAATCTGGGTGGTTTTCCTAACACCAGTTCCTGCATGTTCTTTTATAGAGTTTAAGTAGGAGGGAACACTGTGTCCAAGTTATAACAAAGCAGCTTTAATATAATAATAGTAGATCAAAAATACAAGGCAGAGTCTCCGGGTCCATTCTATTTCTACCGATAACATGCAATATCAGCAGTTCACAAAGAATGACACACTGACTGTCTTGGACCTAGAGGCTTATATAGTACATAGGCGTGGTGTGGGTGAATCCTTCACATTGTCTTCTGCTGATGTGGTGTCTGGCGCACCGGTGTGGGCCAGTCTACCCCTTGGATGGTATGGCATCGTTCTGTAATGGTATGTCAACTCTCTAGACACACAGACGACTTTCGTAGGGCACACATAACTTGCGCACATACAATAGCATACTCCATAACATAGCCTCCAATCTTTCATCCTGACATCATCCTGTCTTCTACTTGCTGCGCTCCCCCGCCCGCCCTGAAGCGTCTTATCTCCTCCGGACAAGGTCCCTCACAGATCTGTTGTTCTCACTCTGTATTTTTCCACTCCTCCAACCTTGTCTTTCAGACTGTTCACTTTTAAGCAATAACACACACAGCCTTTATAATATGTAATATTTATCTAAATAGAATATCTAAATTTTAAGCACAATTTTCTACAACCCTTACTGTACCCTTACTGTACCCTTATCGTACCCCAGGTTATCTAGGTAAATAAATATTTAAAAATATGTTCCTTTATCTTTTAATTTATCTTTTACTGCTGTTAGAGGAATTGCTAGTGCTATACACTGCAGCTTTCTCTTAAATTGCCGATATATTTGTGTAGTAATAAATGAGAGAGACTCTACATATAAAAGTGCCTGATTGAAAATGTTCATATTTAAGACATGTTTGTTTTGATTGCTGGTCAAATGTGGGATTACATTCAATTGTATACAGTCATTCCTGTTATAACAGTTGGAAAATGAAAGGTGTAAGACGATCGGGCATGTAGACTTTAACCTAAAGCTTCGGTTCAGTAGCGCAGAAGATCAAATGTGCTAAGAACTATTACTAGAATAAGTAATGCTGACGAAGTGGATCTCCAAGAGTAAAGCCTAGAAACATCTAGAAAGGAAAAGGGGTGGGCATGAACAAATGGAATGGGGAAAGATGTACTTGTAGGGTGAAAGTCAACAGATGGATACCAGCTTGCAGTCCATCCTCTTCAGACAGCATCTTAGAGAGATCTATAAACACAAGGCCGGAGGGGAAGGGGGGTTGACTTTGTGGGCTAATTCAGGCCCAGCCTCGTGTTTGTTACTGCCGAAGAGATGCTTGAGCTGCGTTTTCTACCTGCATCTGATTTACCATAACAGGATTACCAGCATCAGGTGTCAGGGAACATGGGATTTGATGGGGGAGGGGTCAGAGTTTAAGAAGGATTCTTCTCAGGGAGATGGACAGGAGGGATACCATGTGATGACATCTGCTGTGATGTACTGGCCAATCCCATTACAGCAGCTTACGAACACCAGGAACATGTGGACCTACAGATCCTAAACACACAGACATGTGTAAACTCCCTGGAGGACATCTTTCAATGACTTTATTGCAGATAGGATAATACATCGTCATTCATTCATAATA
>JAODOY010048886.1:0-18975 GCA_025399855.1 Forbesichthys papilliferus | reverse complement strand
AATGTAATACAATCACCCCACAAACGACAAGTTCGAACACAGTCCATTAACCCTGTCATTTTAACAGCACATTCGTCGGGGTCTTCCTTAATAATCTTCTCCATTATGACCGACATTTCTTGGGTCACCCAATAACATGTAACAACAAAAGACAAGGGTAGACTGGCTTACTAAATAATCCAGTGTAAAGAAGTCGACAAGGGAACCAGGGTGAGAAGTAGTTAAACTGAAACACGGAACCTTTTAATATATAGTCAAAATATTGCGCCATTTTAGCAAGCATCACAACCGACTTGTCTTGCCTGCATGACACAACTGTCGCGGTATAAGCTGGTTGTGAATTACGTTCTGATAAACTTCATGGGGTTTTTTAATGAAAGTGACTAAGTTCATATGTTTAGGATATCGTTAAGTATGTGGGTAAAGTAGCGTGCCTTGTAAAGCGAACCCAAAATTGTTAACATTAAGAAAATGATAAAATGACATTTTAATATAATCACATCAGATTTGCAGTGATACATTTCCATGGTTTCTTATGTAGAATGGTAGAAACTTGAACCGGTACAAGAAGCATAATGATATAGAGGTGTGTTCAGAATTGTCGAACGTGAATTTTGAATGTTTTCTGTACACTCCAAAAATATTAAAATTAAACTGTTACCCTTCCTCCCGTGTAAATGTGTGTTCGCCGAAAATTACCTCCTCAAACCATTTGCTTATGTTTGCGGCGAACTCAAAGCAAACGGAAAACTGTTCTACATTTCTGAACGCACCTTGTTTCCGCTATTATTATGCGACATTAATAATTCGTTGTGATTGGTTAAAGCAGGTTCATTGTTTGGCTAATAGGCTATTAAACAAACCTTGAATAAAACCTAATTCCGTATTTTTGCATTTATTCTTCTAAACGTAGTCTCTTCATCGAGATAAACACTTAACACCAGGCAGTCGCTGTCTGCTCTCTGTGTGTGTGGCGCTGCATGTAGCACAGCAGCGCTGTCTACGATTAGTCAGACAAGAGCACAAGAGCAGCGCAACAGGACTTTACTGTCTTATGTCAGCAACACGCATGTAAATACACTATTATCGCGGTCTAAAACATGATCAAGGGTTATTTTATACATTGCACAATAAGTCGATATAGTAATTATCGCGACAGGCCTACTTGTGTTATTTGGCATACAGTGGCTTCCACAAGACAAAAACAAAGCTGCCTTGAAAATCTCTTGACTAAAAGCAAAAAAATACACTCCAACTTTGTATAATTTTTGGTACTAAAATAACAGAAATTAAAAGAAATAGAAATAAATAGATCAAAGCACACCATACAGCTACTCCTCTACTCCTACTCCTCTACTCTAGTTCCTCGTGGATAGCTGAGCTTCTCACCCTATCTCTAAGGGAGAAGTTAGCCAACCTCCTGAGAGAACCCATTTTCCGACTTCCACGCGATGTTAAAGAGGCGTGTCAACCAAGACATCCCCTCTACATCCAAAGCTTTTAGCATTTCTGGACGGATATTATCAACCCCTGGGGCTTTGCACTGTGGAGATGTTTGACTACCTCAGTGACCTTTGATAATGTTAATGATCCCCCATCAGCCTTCAGCTCTGTCTCTATCACAGAGAGCGTGGCAGTCGGATTCAGGAGTTTCTTAAAGTGTTCCTTCCACCGACCAATTACCTTCTCAGTTTAGGTCAACAGTGTCCCATCCTTGCTGTACACAGCTTGGATGGTTCCCCGCTTTCCGCTCCTAATTTATTTTAACTCAAGTTTGAAAGTAATCAAAATATGTATTTCAAACAAAACGACACACTATTTTACTATCCTTTACATAATAAAAAAAACAAAGTAATAGGCATTTATAATTTTAATGCATTTTAGAAAAATAAACTTTGAGTAATTTTGTATTTTATTTTGTTATATTATAATTGTAGCTGAGACGGTGCTGATGTCAGAGACATAAAATTATTGATAGCTATTGCAGAAATGCTTTTAGAAGCCATTATATGAAAGCCGTGAAAAACGCTTAAAAGACCATTAGGGTTTAAAGGGTGAGTAAATTGTAAATTGTATTCTGTCAAGAACAGAATGTATTCCAACCTTTAATATAGGCTTATAGATTTGGAAAAATTCTATAATTGCGATCAGACGCTATGTTGTGTATATAAAAAATTTTGGCAAGGCTAGGAGAGGCTTTTCAGTGATCTTTTCGCTAATCCATTTACCTCTTACTGAACTATTAATAGCCTATTGTAATCTAAAGTAGTTATTGATGTGCACAGTGCATCACCCTTGATAATATGCCCTTCCTGCAGACTTTAGTTGTGTTTATGCTACAGTAGCCTACTAGTTACTGTATTAAAAACTAGATTTACACCTGCAAATGTTAAACATTAAACTTGTACTTGTGGTTTGTGTACTAGCTATCAACATCAGTTCCTTAGCTTGTATATTTTGCTGAATACTATGTAGGTGGCCATATCCTCATAGGGGCGTTAACAAACAAACTGTCTGTAGTAATGTACGTAACATACACACTTTTTCCTGTATCTCCGACTCTTTTCCTTTTATGGAAAATACAGACCAGGGAGCTATCAGTGCACGTTGAAAGGCCAAGCACTTGTCCATGTCAGATCGACATTGCTATTGCCAAAAACAACTAGAAATACTTGGTTTTCAAGGAATGGGTCCATTAAACAATTATATTCTGTGTCCGCTTTTAAAAAACAGCTTTTTCGGCAAGCTTTTAATTAGCAACATAGTGTTAGGTTTTTGTTTGATAAAATTTACTTTTATTTCATACGCTGGAAGATTTTATTTATTAGCATTGCTTTTACTGTACAGCACTTTGTGACCTTTGTCTGTGAAAGGTGCTCTATAAATAAACTTTACTTACTTGAATCCAGTGTTTAATTTCTCTGTACTCCTCTCTTTTTTACTGTCTATCCTTGCACATCCATCCGTAATGTGGCTACACCACTTTCTTTTCCCATCATCTTTGTATTCCACATTAGATGTAATTCCATTCATACCAATATGGTTGTCTCAGCTAGCAGAGTAGCTGCTTCAAAAGTAGTCAATTTCTTACACTCATTGATTTAATGCAATGTTTTAGTCTTCATATCAAGTTGCATTATGCTCTGTTTACACGGCAGGCAGCTAAACATTCTTGTCTGGTTTGTAGACATTGCAGTCTTTTGGTAGACAGAAGAAGAGAAACAAACAAGGCCATTGATTTTATCATAACTATTCCAGCTTGTTTTGGTTACGTACCCAAAAAGTGTGTACTGAGAGGCACACAGTCAGATAAAAAGAGCGAAGAGAAAAGCATCTGCTAACATTGGCAGACAAGCGAAAAGGAATTGATAACCATCACAAACAGAATGAGCAGGGTGTGATTTTAAATCCCAAATCTTTTCAGGTATCGTCAGATTTTGGAGAAGGCCATCCAGTTCACAGATACAGATCAACTGGACTCTTTAAAGGCTTTTGTTGAAGCAAGTATGCAGGCCCTGCATTATTTAATTTAAACTAATTTAAAGCTATGACACAACTGCTGCAAGTAGTTTTTCCTCCTATGATCTCTGTCCTCTTGCAGTGGTCAATGAAAATGTGAGCCTTGTGATCTCCAGACAACTGCTTACTGATTTCTGCACACACCTACCAAACCTTCCTGACAGTACAGCGAAGGCAATCTACCACTTCACCTTGGAAAAGATTCAGCCTAGGGTTATTTCTTTTGAGGAGCAAGTGAGTACAATGAACAAACCTGACTGTAGTTATTAGGAACATTGTACAACTCAAACTGCCCCCTGCACATTGTTCTGTTACAAAACAACGCTCTTAAAATCCACTTATGGTAAGTGATCAACAATTGCTCACAAGCTCTAAGAATGGGTATTCGGATAAGGCTATTAAAATAAAATCCCCTGAATGATTTTGTCAAATAGTAATCAGCTGAGCAGTCTTGTTGACAGTTGACATTTTTCTGAAATAGAATTGCTATCTTCAGTTATCCTTGCTGTTTTCAGGTAGCTTCAATCAGACAGCATTTAGCCACCATTTATGAAAAGGAGGGTGACTGGAGGAATGCTGCTCAGGTTTTAGTTGGTATCCCCCTGGAAACAGGACAGAAGTAAGAACTATATATTTTATTTTTTTTATTATTTTTTTAATTATGCTTTTTAAAAAAAATTATAGGTTTTTGGTCATTTATAGTGTTTATTCGCCCCTGTCCCACAGGCAGTACAATGTAGACTATAAGTTGGATACATACCTGAAAATTGCTCGTCTGTATCTTGAGGATGATGACCCAGTGCAGGCAGAAGCCTACATCAACAGAGCCTCTCTACTTCAGAACGAATCATCCAACGAACAGCTACAAATACATTATAAGGTAAGGTGTCACGGCCCTGCTTTGTTTTAGCAGGCCTGTGGTCTGTATTTGCTGTAAAGGTCCTAATTAGGCTGATTAAGGGCACCTGGGAAGGTAAATTATATAGGTGTGTTGCAGCACACTGGTGTGTGACTCCTGGCACCACACATGTTAATTTGTTTCTTAGTTGTGTTAGTTTCTTAGTTTGGTTAGCAAATTATTCTTGGTTAACATAAGGTCATTGTTGCTGCTACAGTACATGTCATCTGCATTAGCATAGATACAGATACAGTCAACTATCTTTTTTTGAACCAAGTGTCTAATAGAATAAAGTTGTTGTTAATAGCTGCTATTGATATAGTTTGGATATGGGGGTTTGCGCTTAACATTAGTAAAAACATTTATATGCAGCCGTTGGAGGCCATAAAATTACAGCGGGTAGGCAAAGGGGGAGGTGTGTGTATAGAGTTTGAGATCTCTGCCCTCTGGTTCGGGCCGGGTTCGGGATGAATTTACCAATTTATACAAATATGTATAAATAATGATGAGACCGATTAACTTATCCGAAATATGTATAAACTGACATATTTGACAAATTTAAGTTTTTGACAGTCTTCAACCTTTCCTAGATAGCGGCACTCGTCGTCCGCAAACTTCAGCAAATATAAGCTTTCATTGTGTTCCAAATTATTATGCAAATAATATTTTACACTGATTTTCCTAAATAGTTGATGCAAATGATAGTCAACATATTGTAAAGAAGTGCGGTACAAAATTCCTCCACAACGATGCGAGAGACTGATAAAATAATACAGAAAATGGTTACTTCAAGTTATTGCTGCTAAAGGTGGTTGTACAAGCTATTGAATCATAAGGTGTACTTAGTTTTTCAAACATGGCTTCTTCATTTTGGCTTGATGTTTGTTAAATCATTACACAGTGTAATATGTCATGTGGTGGTGTTCATCTGAGGTTGTATTTGCCAAATATTTAGGCCCGCTAAGGAACAGATGGACAGTTTATCCTTCTTTGGAATTATATTTTTGTACTAGGTTTTTTTTTTTCTTTTTTTTTTCTGGGAAACATTCCATTTGGTTGTACAATTGAGTTATTATTACAAGCATTATGTTCTGACATGAAAACCCATATAATACAAAGAGGGTGTACTTTCTTTTTCCGATGACTGTTTATACTATTTTAATGTAGTTAAAAAGTCAATATTAAAGATAAAAAAATAAAAAAATAGATTACACAAGGGGTGTAACGATTCTGAAACCGAAACCGCATTACAACGCGTTCCGGAATACAGAACCGCGGTCCGCACACTGACACACACAGACACACACCCAACCTGCTACAGATGCAGCCTGTTGAGCTCTCATATACGTTGCTACTGTAATTAAACTATAATTTTCATTTCACGTTCAACACTAGATTAGAACCACTGAGCCTTTTTATAGTTGTCAAAACACAATACAAAATGATTTATAGACTGCATGTGTTCTCATTAATGGAATTACCCAAGTCAATTCAATGTCGAATTGTGGCAACGAGTCTATTGCCTTTGCTTCTTTACTCAAACGAAACAATATGGAATAATATCACACTTTACTAACAAACAAATACTGTGTCGTTTTCGTGGGGATTAGGCATGACGCAGCAGTTACCTTTCTTGTGGGTGTTTCTTTCAAGAAATCTATTGAGGCGTGTGTCAATAAAATAGCCATGATGCCCGCCAAGGTATGAAAACTGTCCAAAACTTTCCAGGTTATTTTTAATTCAGTCTCTGGCCACTGTCTTTTTTTTCCATCACGTGGTTCCAAACTGTTCGATCTCATCTGCTTGCATTTTGTAACTTGTATCAATGAAGCTACAGTGTTCTAAGTATTCAAAATTTTAGATTTTTAAAAAGGTGGCTATTTTAAACATGAAAATAGCAGCAAACACTTACTATTTTATATGTTAAGGATATCGTGGAATATTGTCCTTAGCAGGGTGTTTTAAGTAACGTAATCCAATCTTATCTTTTTTTTTTTGTTTACCTAGTGCTGGCGCTACAGCATAGCGTGCATTTGTGGGCGGCAACAAGAAAAGTGTTATTTTTTGGCTGAGAAGCTGGTACTAGTATGCCATCTATTGGCAGAATGTATAGAAAAAAGAATACTATTCTACAAAATGTAATCAAGGCCAAAAGAAATTCCCAGATTATACAACTCAAAGGAAAAAAATTATTAACCGAACCGTTGCTCAAAAACCGAGATATGAACCAAACTGTGTATTTGTTGAACAGTTACACCCGTAGATGACACCTTATCATGTTTATTTACACCGCGTTCCAAATTATATTTTATATACTTGATTTTACAAAATAGTCGATGCAAATGAGTCAGTATGATTTTCAAATCATCAGCCGTTGGGGTATAAGTCGAATATCATTGAACAAACCACCCATTGAAAACAGTATTTTATTTCTAAAATAAAAAAACAAAAAATGCATTTTTCCAAATTATTATGCACAACAGAGTTACAAAACAGGAGACAGGATGGTCGAGTGGTCTGGGTGTTTGGCTCTTAGCCGGAAGGTCTTGGGTTCAAACCCCTTGTGTTGACCTACCTGTAAGTATCTTTGAGCAAGCTGCCTAACCCCCTACTGCTCCCGATGGTTAGTCGCACCTTGCATGGCAGCAAAGTCACCATCGGTGAATGAATGTGTGTGTGATTGGGTGAATATGAGGTATGAGGTAAAGCGCTTTAAATAAAAGCGCTATATGAAAGCAGTCCATTTACCATAAAATATTTTATAGGTTGTAAAGAACTAAAAAGGGTAATTTTTTGAACTTGCAGCATTCATATTTACCGAAATCAAAAGCTATTTCAGTCAAACACACCTTAACAGGGCAAGTTACATGTTAACATAAGACCCCTTATTTGATATCACCATCACAATTCTTGCACCCATTTATCTTGTGAATTTCTGCTTGAATTTCTTTGCAGGATGTTAGAATAGCCTCCCAGTGCTGCTGTTTTGATGCAAACTGCCTCGCACCCTTGTAGATCTTTTGCTTGAGGATGCTCCAAAGATTCTCAGTAGGGTTGAGGTCAGGGGAGGATGGGGGCCACAGCATGAATTTCTCTCCATTTATGCCTATAGCAGCCATTGACACAGAGGTATTCTTTGCAGCATGAGATGGTGCATTGTCATGCATGAAGAAGATTTTTCTACGGAAGGCACTTATTTTTATTTTTTTGGTACCCTGGAAGAAAGTGGTCAGTCAGAAACTCTATATATTTTGCTGAAGTCATTTTCACACCTTCAGGGGCATACCAGCTCTCTCCCCATGACTCCTGCCCAAAACATAATAATACATTTTATAATAATAACGCACTTTACATTAGAAGAAATCCCAAAGTGCTATATAAGCAATCTACATGTAAAATTATTCCAAAAGTTGCAATATTGGTAAAAATAAAATGCCTCAATTTGTAAAGAAACAATATAAAAGGCATTAACCGAAAGCTTTCTTAAAAAGGTCATTTTTGAGGCCACGTTTAAAAACATCCAGCGTCTGTGGTGGCCTAAGGTGGTCAGGCAGAGCATTCCACAGTCTAGGTGCAGCTGAGCAGAAAGCTCGATCACCCATAGTGCAAAGCTTGGTCCTAGGGACTGTAAGGGTGTATGTGGAGGCAGAACGGAGGGAGCGTGCGGAGGTTTGTGGGGTAAGTAGTTCCTTGAGGTAGGGAGGTGCGTCACCGTGGATGCACTGGTAGGTGAGGAGGGAGACCTTGTACTCAATTCTCAGTGAGACAAGGAGCCAGTGCAGTGATTTGAGGATGGGGGTGATGTGGTCATGTTTGGGCACCTTCGTCAGGATCCTGGCAGCACTGTTTTGTATATACTGCAACTTGTTGAAGCTTTTTTCTGGAATCCTAATGAGGAGTGCATTGCAGTAGTCCAGTCTGGAAGAGACAAAGGCATGGGCAAGTTTCTCCGCATCGGCAGAGGAGAGTGTTTCGTAGTTTAGCAATGTTCTTGAGATGAAAGAAAGGGGTCTTCCGCAGATTGTTGATGTGAGCCTCGAAAGTCAAATGAGAGTCCATTTTAACACCCAGGTTGACTGCTGATTCTGAGAGTGGAATGTCCTGGCTCTAGATATTGACATTGGTGATGGTGGATGACCGTACTTGGTGTGGAGTGCCAATTAGGACGGCTTCAGTCTTGGAGCTATTTAGCTGCAGAAAGTTCTTGGTCATCCATGCCTTTATCTCCTCCAGGCAGGTGTTCAAGGTGGTTAGTGGCAAGGCAGCAGACGATGTTGAGTTTGTCCTAAGATTTAGTTGAATGTCATCGGCATAGCAATGGAAGGAAATGTCATGCCTGGTGATGACGAAAACATGACTCCGCCACCTCCTTGCTGACTTCGCCACCTCCTTGCTTGCCTTATTGGGACATGGTGGCCATCCACCAAACATCCACTGCTACATCCATCTGGACCATCCAGGGTTGCACGGCACTCATCAGTAAACAAGAATATTTGATCATTAGTCTTCATGTATTTCTGGGCTCGCTGCAACCGTTTCTGCTTGTGAGCATTGGTTAGGGGTGGCCGATTAAAATTGATGACGAAATCAATCTGCGAAAGCAAATTACATACATATATATTGTTAATTTCAGAGGAAATACCGTAAATAAATAAAAAATTGAAATTGTACTTCTTTTTTTAACCTTTCAGAGTTTGGGTTAGCTAACTAACCCTAGTTTTAAAGCATTGACGCCATTTCCTTTTAACACTATAGTCATATAACGTTAATGCAAGTTATAATATGACCCTTCTTTGTTTCCAGCATAGCAATTGACTAGCAGCACTATGGCCTCTTAATTTATATTGCTATAACAAGCATGTCCTATTGTTATAACAGCATGATGGATAAAGGACCAAGTGGCATGTTCATAGTTAGATATAATTATATTGATATTATGTTCAGCTATTCACACTGCCCCTTGAATTGAGACATATAGCGCTCTAAACAGCTAGCAAAGGTTTATTCTGTTCATGTTGTGCTTGTGTTCTAGAACAGAGGTCTTCAACCCTGGTCCTGGCGGACCCCTGCCCTGCTTGTTTTATGTCTCCCTGCTCTAACACACCTGATTCTAATCATCTCATCATCATCTAGCTCTGCAGAAGCCTGATAATAATCTAATAATATCTAACACTCTAATTGCAATTTTTCTGACAGATATTGCAGTTTGATTTGCGAGAAAATTTACATTAAAAAAGAAAGCATGCATTTTGGCTCAGTTCAGTTTGGCTCCATTAACAGTTTTATGCTGTGTTCCTGCTCAGGTCTGCTATGCTAGAGTCCTTGACTTCAGGAGAAAATTTATTGAAGCTGCACAGCGTTACAATGAGTTGTCTTATAAATCCATTGTCCATGAAACTGAACGTCTAGAGGCCCTGAAGCATGCTCTCAACTGCACTATACTGGCATCTGCAGGTATGTGTGTCACTGCACCAACAATGCCATGAGTTTCACAATATTTTATGAATATTTTTTAACAAATACACCTGTATTTACAGTGGGTAAAATAAGTATTGAACTCATCACCATTTTTCTCAGTAAACATATTTCTAAATTCTAATGACATGACATTTTCACCAGACGTTGATAACAACCCAAGTAATCATAAAACAAAAGTTCAGAAGGAATTAAGTTATGCGTAATAATGTGAAATGACAGGGAAAATATAATGTCTGAGGCCATGGTTCTCAGCAGGAAACCGATGGAGTGCCTACTCCAGGTAGGGAATGAGTTCTTCCCTCAAGCGAAGGAGTTAAAGTACCTCAGGTTCTTGTTCTCGAGCGAGGCGACATTGGAACGGGAGATTGACCGGAGAATCGGAGCAGCGGGAGCTGTATTACAGTCACTTTACTGCACCGTTGACGAAAAGAAAGCTGAGATGGAAGGCAAAGCTCTCGATCTACCGGGCAATTTTCATTCCTACCCTCACCTATGATCATGAAGGGTCGGTCACGACAAGCTCGGCCATCCGTGAAGAACTTGGAGTAGAGCCGCTGCTCCTTTGCATCGAAAGGAGCCTATGGAGGTGGTACAGGCATCTGGTAAGGATGCCCCCTGGGCGCCTCCCTAGGGAGGTGTTCCAGGCTCGTCAAGCTGGGAGTAGGCCTCGGGGAAGGCCCATGACTAGGTAGAGAGGTTATATCTCCACATTGGCTTGGGAACGCCTCAGGATTTCCCAGTCAGAGCTGGTAAATGTGGCTCTGGAAAGAGAAGTTTGGGGTCCCCTGCTGCCTCAGCGACCCGAGTACAGAAAGCCGATGAAGATGGATGTACACAGAGACAAAGTATTGAAGACGCTTAATGACATTTATTTAATTCTGCATACCAAGCCTTGGTTGGTAATGACAGCTTCAAATTGTGCCATTCTAGCAGCTTTGTTTTCTTTAAAACAAATTGAGTTTCCTTGGCTGTGTTTGAGATTGTCTTGATAAAATGTCTGACATTGATTCGTCTTTATCATCCTGGTAGATGGCAGCAGCTTTTGATCAAGAATGTCTGTACATTTTTCCATTCATCCTTCCTTCAATTATTATATGAAGTTTGCCAGTACTGTATGCTGCAAAATAGCCCAACAATTCCCACCTCCAAACTTCACTGTTGCTATGGTTAAGGCTGTCGCGGTGAACAAAATGTACATGCAGTGATTTAGGTTGGCCCAATACCGCGGTCTGCGGTATTATTGCCATATTATTGTTTTTGTTTTGAATGGTCAAGTTCGTGGCACAGAGCTTCTGAAATAGTGTGATTCTGGGCCATTTAGGCAAAGTGATCTCAGTCTGTGGTGAGACAATTGCACAACAGCATAGGCTTTCTACCAGTTTAGTACTGGTGTTCTGACTACATAAGCGATCACGTTTAACTTTGTCCAGCAGATGTTTGGCCAAAATATCAGCTGGAAAATATGACTAATTAATTAAAAGCATATTAAATAGCACAAGATCAAAAGCCTATGGTGTGTCAAGCGTAGCCTACATTGTCTTGATTTAGGTAGCATGTAGACAGAAAGAAGTGATGGCACAGTAGGCTGTTTTCAGTTGAACAACCCAAAAGTTTAGAGGAAAATATTTCATTTTCTTTCCCACACGAAATACAGACATGTCCTAAAAGAATCACTCAAGTGTGTGTGCACTGCATGGTGCGCTTCTCAGACTAAATACAGCACTTTACTTAACTGTAGTTAAGCACTGTAAAGCGTAACCTCGGAGTGTCGTAAATACATACACTCTCAAAAGCTTCAACCATGGATGTATTATAAGAGGCTACAACCGGCTAATACGTGGCTGGGGTGATTTGTGCTTTGATAGTGCACACGCCATAGATCAGACGTCATATTCGAGGGGCTACTCTCATGAAAAAAATGTAATGTCATTGCGGTAATGGCGGTTGCTTGCCACGGACTGCGGTTGGGTTAGCAACACCGCGGTATTGCAATATTGCAATTATCGCGACAGCCCTAGCTATAATGTTTTTTGGGGGATGTGCAGTGCAATTTGTCGTCCTAACATGGTGTGTTTAGGAGTCTTGCGTGGTGAGCGGGCATACAGGCCATATACAGGCCATGGCGATTTTGTGCATTACTAATTGTTTTCTTTAAAACAATTGTACTTCCAGGTCTTTCTGAAGCTTGGACAACTCTTATGATAATTATTTTCACTCCACTGTCATAAACCTTGACTGGAGCACCTGGTCGTTACAAATTTATGTTGAAATGATAATCTTTCCACTTTCGTATTATGGCTCCAACAGTGCTCACTGGAACATTCAGAAGTTTAGAAATCCTTTGGTGTAACCAATGCTTTATCGTTTTGCAACACTGTTGCGTAGGTCTTCAGGGATTTTTGCTTTTACCCTTCATGAGATGTTCCTTATGTGACACGTTGGTAATGACACAGCTTTTCATAGGCCATCAGTAGGGCTGCGCGATTCTGGATAAAAATGAAAATCACGATTTTCTTGCTCAGAATTGAGATCATAATTCTCTCATGATTATATTCTTCTCCCTCAATATACAGTATGCATGTTGCAATAATGTACGTGATACAAGAAGGTATCAAAATATGATGGTAACTAACAGGACCGGCATGTCAACTTTAATCAACAGAAAGTTCTCCTCTTTCTAACTTATATGCAACAGCTTCATGAAACTGTGGCATAAATATATTGTGAATGTTCCAGCATTGTGAATGCTGTGTGTGTGTGTTTTAGTGTTTGCATGTTAATATAAATGAAATTATTAAATTAGAGTTGCAAGCTTGATGCCTCCCTCATCTAAATCAAGGCATAACCTCTTCAGAGTAAATACTACGGTTCCATTCCATGAGGAGCAAACGTAGGCCGAAATCATTGCAAGATTAAACCGAAGCGCAACAAAACATTCAGTGCCAATTTATATTCTGCTGAATCGTCTCTCATTTTGGGAGGCGGGATTGGAAACGGCATCCGGAACAGCTGATCAAAAAGATTGTATTGTCCTACTTGTATAAATGCCTACCTTGCAATAGCGGTTTAATAAAAACTGTTAACGGCAACAAAATATCAATGGTGTTAAAAGGAGATTTCATTAATTTTACTGCAATGTATCTCCCCTTTCACTCTGCCGGTGACTCGCTGATGCTCGCTCTCACTACTGTGTATATTTTTATTTCCTGCTGCTCTGCATCACGTGGTGTTACGCCGTCATTTGTTGAGGGAGAAAGTATGAGCTCTTGTTTTGATGCAGCTAATGTTGCTAATGAAAATACGTCAGAATCGTTCAAGTAGAAATTAGATCGCATAGATTTATGAATCGATATTGCGATTTTATTACGATTAATCGTGTGGCCCTAGCCATCAGTATCAACTGAACCAGCTAATATTAATGTGCTTTATAATTACTGATTTCAGCTGGGCGCTTTCCATACCTTTTTCCACTTCCCTTTCATCATGTGTTAATACATTTTTCCACTTTTCCATTATTACACAACTTCATTTCTGAACCCTTTTTTATATACATGGATTACTTTGGGTGTTACATCTGGTGAAATTTTCATGTAAATACCACTTTCAAAAATGGGTTCACTGAGAAGAAATTTCACGTTTTCAATGCTTCTTTTACCCGCTGTATTATGAAAAGTTTTTAAAATAGATTTATTTGAGTGAAATTTGTGAGAAAAACATATTTTTCTACACTATTTTGTTTTTTATTTTTATACTTACTAGTGACACCATATAACCATCTAATCTTATAATAATTTAACGATTATACCAGGGGTGCAAACTTGTCACCTTTCACCAATTTTTCGTTTTTAGTTCAATATGTCATCCACACGAATTGTGTAGGTTTGCAAATTTTTTTGGGGGGTGTCTACATCTCATCGTATTTGAGTAAGCGTGAAACATTTTCTGTTCTGTGATTTTACTTCACCCTGTGGATATATTTTTGTTTTGCTCACCATCACGTCGTTTGTATCTAGGTAACAGTACTCTCGTGCAGAGTACTGACAGCTAAACTGCGCAGCTGCTGGATAGACAATTTAATTCCACAAATAAAAAATTACTTTTAGCTGCTTTTTAGTCAGCTACTGTAACTATTTACTACTTCCAGGCATCAATGAACACACTCATGGTAAGCAACCTGTTTTTGAAGTACCATAATTATGCTGGTAGTGAGGTTAGCTTGTCAACGTATATTTGTTGTACTGTAGCTAAGATAGTTTAGGCGCTTCATTGACCAGGGCGCAGTCTTAGTACTGTTACTGTTATCTGGTAATTGAAAAGCGCCTCATTGTTCTTAAATAAATACTATATGTTTGTATGTAAATTCGGGGGCTTACAAGTTTTCAGTGGGCAGTTTTTTAAATTCGACATAGATTAATGTTTTTGGAATATATTCTTGCGCGATGATAACCGGACATTCTGGCACCTACAGTACAGTACTACAATACGGGCGGCACGTCGCCTGACGTTATTAGCAGTTTTAAACTAGCTGTTATCCGCAAATCACTGATCACTAGCCTGTTAGTTAGCTAGTAGATAGGCAGTACAGATAGGCAGTCTTTTGTGAATTGGCACTATGCTAGAGCGTGTGTATCGGCAGTGCCAGATTGTTTGGGATGACAATCATCACCGTGCCAAACGCGCTCCTTTAACCAAACATTTAACAGAAAAAAATAACCTAAGAGTTTGGATGAGAATACCGAGACAGCTGAGATCAAATGCATTATTTTACATTAATAATATACTTCCTATTCAAAATCAATACATTTAATTAAATTTTTCCTGCCCCTGTCTCTTTATGTAACCCACTGTCAAAAAGCAACAATATGCATAATGTATTGTTTATTTGTATTATACTGATACAAATAAACATTTTCTGTTTAATTTCCATATTTCGTGAATTCAGTTTCTTTTGTAATCCCTGAAAATATTTCAAACTCAGAAATTGAATTTGCTTTAAGCCCTGAAGCACTTTGAGTTGCCATTGTGTATGAAATGTGCTATCGTTTTGCCCATTATAGCTAGGTTAGCAAGACATTTGACCAGTCCATGTAGCCTTCATTTACCCACATCAGTCTGATTTCAGAATGAGAATGAGAGAATATAAGGAGGACGCTCTTGCTGTGGCATAACTAGAGGCAGGAATCAGGTGCACAAGCAAAGCAGGACGGCTGCAGTGAAAGAGGACACGTTAGCCAAAGAGATGCACGTAGCGGCCCAAAAAAGGATGAAAGCTCTAAAAGTACTTGTAAAATCAAATAAGGCCAAAAAGAAATGTGATTGATGGGGTGTCTAGAGTGGGCGAATTAGAGGGTATCTGGGTGGGTGGTGGGGTGTTGTATGTATTTTGTGTAATAATAAATTGTATCTTAAATTCAAATAGATGTGACTGAGTTTTAATTTATTGTTAGCACTGCTTCATATTTGATGTCCCCGTTAACATGACTTTTGTTGATTCATTCCAAGGTGAGTTTTTTTCCCTAATATAATGCTATGATCGGCAAATCCACATTTCAAAGCTATTTTTCCTGGGGGGCATAACCTCGGACCGCTGTTTTAGTTTGTCACCTTTTTCACTAGTGGTGAGTTTGCACCCCTGTTATACAGTGGATATAAAAAGTCTACACACCCCTATTAAAATGCCAGGTTTTTGTGATGTAAAATAATGAGGCAAAGATAAATAATGTCAGAACTTTTTCCACCTTTAATGTGAACAATTCAATTGAAAGACAAACTTAAATCTTTGAGGGAGAAAAAATCTAAACCTTACAAGAACTCTTGGTGTGTACTGTTTGTGTTATTACCAATCTGTAAATCAGGCTATTTGCTGTCCAGGTCAACAGCGTTCCCGCATGCTGGCTACTCTGTTTAAAGATGAGCGTTGTCAGCAGCTGGCTGCCTATGGCATCCTAGAGAAGATGTATTTAGACCGCATCATCAGAGGCAATCAGCTGCAGGAGTTTGCTGCTATGCTGATGCCACACCAGAAGGCGACCACTGCAGATGGTCAGTACCCACAGCAACACCTTTGTCTGGACTAGAGCTACCAATACTGTAGTAAATATGGTTGGGTACTGAACTCTGTACTTTTAATAGTACTGAACGAATTACGTCGGTAATAGAGTACCGATTGAGGTCAAATGTATCGGTACCAAATTTCAGTACTGCGAGCAAGATTACATCATCCCTGCACAACTTGCAGCTTGTTCAATGTTCAACACAATCGGGTCGAGTCAAAATCAATCCCTTTTTTACCTTTAATCTGTACTTCACTCCCCTTTACAGTAGTTTCATCGTTCATGTAGGGTTCAATTTATACAGCACTTGCTGCAGGCATGTCATCGTTGATAGAACACAATTAAGTTCTGGCCTATTCATTGCTCAATTTCGCTGTATCGTTGTCTAGTAGGCTAAAGTAGTTTGCAGTAGCCTAGTCTTCATGCTCAAGCTTTAGCGTGTTGTGCATCTGTTTATCTGGGGATTTCCTGCATGGATCCTCCTTTAAATGTGGTGATTTCCAGCTCCTAACAAAACCATGGTCAAAACTATGTTGGGTGTTTGTGTAAAACTGACTGGATCAGTGAGATAATAAATATACCACTGTAGAAGTGGACACTGCAATCTCTTTTGCAGTGGTCGCTATGGTGAGATAGCAGGAACTAGGTCATATGCGCACACGCCTCCAGTGTTGAACACACAAGATCAAACAGAGTAATACATTTTTTATAGCATCAATATTTACAACATTCTCGTTTTTGATTTAACGCTGTAGGCTAGAACTACAATTAAAGAGTAATAGTAAATATACAAAAGATAAATAAATGTCATAATGTGAACTTTGACAAAAGTTTAAATCATATGGTTTAAACATGTTTATGCGCAATTCCTGCTTTCTTCACATCAACAGCATGCGCATGTGCGCGACAGTAAGCCTACACAGAAACACATTGGTAATTTATATATAGTAACTGTGCAAAGTATTTTGCATCGAGAATTTTTTGTAATCGTCAATAAATCGCTTGTCCTTGAAATTCATAGGCTATTGTAACAACAGGGTAGGGGGTGATCAGGAAAACTAAGGCAGGCACAGTTAGACTAATAATGCTTCATTTAAAGGCTATAGGCTAAGCAGAACTGCTAATGTTTGTAAAGAGTCAGACATATAGGCTAAATTCATGTACATGTAATGTTATTACAGAGTGAAGTACCGAAAACATTTATTGTCGAGTACCGAATTTAAGGTACCAGACTAGCACCGGTATCGTTTTATATGTGAACGGTACCCAACCCTAGTAGTACCACAACCTTAAATGCTTTTTTGTGGGCTGAAAACTGTTTTTACATTTCCTTTATATTGTTACGGGGGTGTTCTTTCTCAGGGTCCAGCATACTTGACAGAGCTGTGATTGAGCACAATCTTCTCTCTGCCAGTAAACTGTACAACAACATCACGTTTGAAGAACTTGGGGCACTGCTGGAAATCCCCCCTGCTAAGGTTAGATTTGTCACATTTTTGTCATAACATACCGTGATTTGGTGGAGACAAATTTCAAAACTTCAATGAAGTATCCCAGATTGTTTGTTGAATAATTTGTATATTTAATCAAAATGTTATTGAGTTGTCTATTATTTAGAAAGGCGTCCCAAATAAAATGTATTATTATTAGTTATAAAAATGTATACCAGTTTGTTTATATAAGCATATAAGCCTCACTTTTTTTTATTTTTTACATAAATTGCCATGGATATATATTTTAGAAGTAGAAATACACTACAAACTAGGGTTGCGAGCAACACTGGGCAGGCCCTCGCGCCGTGACGCATGTTGAGGCGTGGCGCGGACTCGAATATGAATCATTATGCGTGTTTTACTTGAGACGATTCTGTAGAAAATGTTGGCAAACTGCTAGGAGCTGGGAATGAAAGCATAACACTTATATATTTTTGTTGCCAGCAGGTGGCGCTATGACTTTAAATGAATACTGACATATCAATGTGTTCAGAGTGGGAATCTAATGAGTTGATTAAAATTTGGTACAGATTTTATCTTTTATGGAGAAGCTTTAAGAAATGTGTTCTGTTGCCAGTAGGTGGCGCTCTGACAATAAGGTAATTGTGACATGTACATGTGTTCAGGGCGGGACTCTTATAAATCTATTAAAGTTTGGTACAGATTTGATCATTTATGGAGACGTTACAACAATTGTTTTCTGTTGCCAGTAGGTGGCGCTATGACTTTGAGTGAATGTTGACATATCATGGTGTTCTCAGGGTGGGACTCTAATGATTGGGTTAAAATTTGGTACAGATTTGAGCATGTATGGAGAAGTTACAACAATTTGATGCGTCTTGGTGAAGGATTTACCTTCGCCGCCACGCCCCAGACGTATATTGAGCGAAAACCCAGAATATTTACATAATATCATCAACAGGGTCTTATGGATTGTCTGAGACAGTTTTGAAGTAAATTAATCTAACCAGCTAGGAGCAGTACGTCACAGCCTAAAAATTGACATTTCCTGTTGCCAGTAGGTGGCGCTATAACTTTATGTAAATATTGCTATACAGATGTCTTCAGGGCGGGACGTTTATCAAACGTGTAAAGTTTGGTGTATTTTTGAGCATGTACACAGAAGTTATACCAACTTCCTGTTTCATGGCGAATCATGCATTTTCCACGCCACAGATCAGTGAAAACTCACCGTTGGTACAACTTTTAATCCCCATAGTGTGGAAAATGCACAGACCAAATTTGGAGGTAATCGCAATAATTCCCTAGTAGAAGTTAGTTAAAGTACAATGCGTGCAAATCGCCAAAAATGACTATTAAATTCAAAATGGCCGACTTCCGATGTAGGGAATTGTTCCAAGAGCCTTTTTTGTACGCCTGGTCATGTTAACATGTTCCACCAAAATTTTGTATGTCTAGGAGAAAGTGTTCGCGGGGCCTGATCTGTATGGGGGGCTAGCGAGCCATTTTGCCACGCCCATTTGCGAGACACCTAAAATCGGCGATTTCCCGGGGAAGACACGTGTGCGGAAAG
>JAODOY010048875.1:0-18976 GCA_025399855.1 Forbesichthys papilliferus | reverse complement strand
ATATATATATGTATGTATGTGTGTAAATATATATATATAGAAATACTGTAGCAGTATTACAACTAAATAAATAAAACGGAAATCAGATGGTATTACAATGAATTTATCTGTTCCCAAATCTTTACTTAAAGTTAAAGTAATAAAGTGCCATTATATAACTCATTCACTAAATGTCATTGCATTGAAATCAATATATGTCAATATATGCAAGTACACAGTTTAGTTTTTCAGTACACAATAATTACACACAAATATATTTAAAAGCCTCCAAAATGATTATGTTCTTGATGATATTCCCACCATGTACCTCTCTCCAGACACTACAGACTTGAAGATTGGGTTGCTCCATAATGTATTAGTCAGAGTCCAGCCGGCCATCCAATGGCTTTTATGTCCCATCATGTGAGTCCGAGCAGTTGGCTCTAAGTCCACTCCTGACATTGAGATTGTTAACAATGGAGCCCATGCTGTCAGCAGCAATGCCAGAAATGAAAATCTGCTGTAGTGGCTTGCTTGTCCACGCTCCCATCCAGGACTCAGTTTGGCTGTCTCCACTCCTAAACATATAATTAAAAAAAACAATGATTGTCTCAATTTTAAACCCAAATAACTTCTGAAAGTCACATTAGTACACTTGATTTGCAAGTTGTTTCTATTCCAGTGTTCCCAGTATATTAGACACTTATACCTATAATTATAATATATAAGGACATAAAGTAAAGAATGATTGACTTGCTGATGCCTCAGAAGCAGAAAAGAGAAAAATCGAAAATTAAACTAATCGATAAGACATGGCTATAGTAATTACGCTACCAGAACACAACCATTATCACATTACAAGTAGTGTGTGTGAGCTGCTTCCAGCACTATGGCTCACAGTCAACAGGGATTGTTCACATTGCAGCTGGAGTAGAGCTAACTTCACGTCAGCCCACTCTTTATAACCATCTGTGTCAGAACAATGGGCGAAGGGATACGTTTGATCAGAGAGATACATCTGATTTAAATGATTAATTATCTGAAAAAGCCGTAATTGGATAACCAGGTGGAGCAAAGACAAAACAACAGCAGGATGGATTACTTGTGCCGTGCATCTACTTTCTACATTCTACATTCTACTATGAGAGATATTTGCTGTTATGACGTTATGTCGTACAGTGGGTGTTCTTATCGAGGTGTTTGATTCAAAACACCAAAAAACAAACCAAGGGGCGTTCATGGTGATATAGGTGACCCTCACACACTGGAATATGCATGTAAAAGGAAGCAAAGTGCAAACAACCACCCACGCGATGAGATCATCCCCGTCTGTACAAACAGACCGCGGTTGTCATGGCGGCGAGGCGGCGCGACCGGCCCATCTACACCGTATAGCTCACAGGGAAGAAGGAACGTGTCGGAGGGCAAGGAGTCATCCGTCGACATGTCTCGTCTTCTCTCTCTTGCCTGTCTGCACCCGGAGCTTGTTTACCTGCAAGGAGTCACGTTCCACCGGCTCACAAGACGTGGCTTCTCTCTCTGACTGACTTTATCTCTCTCCCCCCCCCGCCCCCCTTCCCAACCCCTCTCTACCTCACCCGCCTTCCCTTCATTCCTCTGCTTTCCAGCCTGGGTAGGCCCTAAACACACTGCCTTCTCTGACCCCTGACCCCAAACAGTATCACCCACCACATGCACTATCCCCTTACTCTCATTCACTGGCTGCAACGCTACACTCAAATATACACTGGTACTGTACACTAACAAAATAGGCAAAAATCACACCGCTTGGGCCTGTGTGTGTGTGTTTGTGTGCGCGTGTGGTACATTGCCCAATTGCACACCTTAGACTGTATCCCATTATGTCCACATGTACACCCCCAACAAGACAATGATGTGGCGTTTGCTAAAAAGGAGCTTTCTTAACGATCTTTATAACTATAACTATAACTCATTCAAATCTGAGCCATGTAAAGAGAGAGTTGCACCATCTCCATTTACTCCAACAGGCCGTTTATTTCACAGCAATGGCGGCTCATGGAGCCTCAAAATAGTTCCATGAATTTAGCCTAAATACTAAAAGTACCCTATAAATTATATTTTAAATGTAAATCGATGCATTTATTGACTACTTATTAACAAAAAATGAAGTTATATATCTATTTATATTTATATAAGTAAATACATTAGGGCTAAACGATTTTGGAAAAAAATCTATTTGCTATTTTTCTGACAGATATTGCGATTGGATTTGGGATATTTTTTTAAAGTCAATATTTAAATGTAATATATATGCAACATATTTCAAACATGTCATGGAGCAATACCACATGAGATTGCATCAAAATATGAACTGTTCTATACTCAAATGAAAGATGAGAACATAAAGATACAGGATTAATGTGTTTAAGCATGGATTTATTGCATTTGATAGGACAACAGTTCGTGCACCTTGGCAAGTTTTGTCTATATAGGCAATTTAGACTATTTAGATGTGCTCAAGCTCACCTAAATGGCATTTCAGCATCCCTAAAATAATAAATAAAAATAAATAGGATTATTATTTTTTGAAAACATTTTTAGCCAACATTTAATCTCTCTATCTTGTTGATGTTTGATTTATATACTGAATTATAATACATAGCCTATTAAGACAATGCATAGGCTAGGTCTTGATATGATCCGTATCTCCTAACATGCTTTTCTGTAGGCTACTCCTGCAGAATAGTCTTTGGCATCTGTGGGCTAGTGCAGCAAATAAGGCCTATGCTAAATTTAGAAACTGCTTGCGTCAAAATAAGATACCACTGTATAGTTAAGAGATGGACTAAGGGTCCGCTTTGACCACTCTGCAATGGGGCCTGTTGGCACACACATTCATTAGGCTAACTCTCAATACAAGCTGCATGTATTTTTCCTACTGTGTGCCTCATCTTGGTTCTGGGCCAGTAGAGAAGAACCAGCCTGCAGAACCAGGTCTCAACTTGCCCACAAGTCCCAGCCTGACTGTGTGGTGTGTGTCTGCCAGCGCCTGAGGCTGATCTCTCTAGCTCACATCAGCACATCTACCTGTCTACTGGCACCATGCCATCCCAACACACACACACAGAGTTACCCCCTCATCTACTGAGAAACAGAGTATAAGTTCGGGGAAGAACAGGAGATAATGGAGGTCTAAATACTTCAGAGAGAGAAAGAAGGAGGGAGGGAGACACTAGTCATGTTAGGGGTCAAACATGCGTGCCCTCTGTTGAGAATACACACAGGGTACAGTGTCACACATTCAACTCAGAGTGGCCAATTCACCCACACACACACACACAAACCGTCAGCAGCTTGCTCTGAAAGCCAGCAGCTCTGGGAGTGGCCAATCAACTTCATTCATCCACTCTGAGGATCGCATGCTCTGCATCTGTAGCCCGAGTGTTTGAAGTGATATCTCTGTGTCGCTGCATTCTTCAGCATGCTGTCATGACTGAAGTTACACAGGGGGCGAAATGGCGACCGCGTCTCTAGCACATGCTAGCTACCGCTTGCCCTGCTACCTCCGTTTGATCAGCGTTGCCTGCCGTACAGTAGCGGGGATGTTACTGTCAGTGTCCATATTGGATTGCGCTAGGCGTGATCTTATATTCCACTGAACCAAGATCAAATGGGAACTGAGTCATTCATACCTGTCAAATCCTCTGAGATCAGTTTTCCATTATTCAGCCTCTTCTCCGGGCTCACCCGAGATTACCTGAAAGAGATTAAAGAGGGCAAAAAAGTTTGGTTAAGGCTTTGAAAGTGGAATCCAACTTCATTATATTGAGTCACATTTGAGTTTATTCTAAGAGGCATAAAGTCTCCAGCATGTATCTATATATGGCGCCCTCTGCAAGCAATCGGTTCCTATGGTTTCACAATGGCAATTTCCCTTGTTAACTGTTTCCCTGTTGACCATCTTGTAACACTTTATAGGGCTTTTGGGCAACCTACATGCTTGAAAACACAAAATCTCACTGTATTTACATGTATTTCAGTGTCAACCTTATTTTTTCTATTATTAATACTACAATAAAACACTCCTTGGTCTTTGTACAAAATGATCCTTGTGGATAATACAAGCGTTACACAGAAACCATTTGAAACCACAAGCTGGCATTGCTCTGTACTTGGCCCATACAGCTCTCAGTAGCTCGACAAAGGTTTCTACCTCTCTCCCCAATAGCAACATACACAGCAGCAATTCAAACATAAACAGTGAGATGGGCTTGGAACACGGGGGTTCTGGTTGGCGCTAGGAGTGTACCTTTAACACAAAACGGGTTGAACCTGACACATGCATCAACAACACACCCTGCTACAAGCCCCGTGCGCTGTTCACTGTGGAAGCACTCACAGTTTTCCATCTGTAATTTCAAATGCTCATTTTGTGTGGCTGGTTGGGGTAGGTACTATTGGACACAACAAAACTAGAAAACACAACGTGCAGCAGGTTTCCTAGTAGGAATGTGATTTAATGAGCTCCTCGAGTCGAGCATTGTTTTCTGGAACAGTGACAGCTCCGGTCCCTCTTCGCCCGCTCACAAACAAAGGTATCCTTTGGTTCTGAGTTTCACTGTCCCCAGACCTGTTACCTTGGCAACAAATGCACTGTTTCCAAGTGACACAAAGTCTAAACCTAAGAACCTTCATTCAGGTCCAGAGCAGTTGAGGGGGAAAACAGCAATAACAGGACGGTAGGGAGAGAAACTGAATACCAGCAAATTGCTTCCCAGCGTTTTTGGAGGACATGGTAAAATGATTCTTTCTTTCCTCTGCCTTTTAAAATACCTTACCCTGGCACGAGGCACATAGGTAGCTGTGTGCTAGTCCCATTTCATTAAACCCTTTCTTATATTTCAATGCCCCCCGCCCCCCCCTCCCCCTTCCAGAGCTATCGTACTAATGTAAGTGAGTTGTCACAAATGCCAGCAGACTAGTGCTCCATGTGGCTAAGCCTGCAGATGAGGTAATGCTAGGAGGGATGGCTGGTCGGCTCTTGATTAGCTCAGGGGAAGGGGCTTTTCTTATATTCTTTGTGTCTTTCTTTGTGTGGCCAGATTACTACCTTATGAAGAACTGCCCCTGCTGACACGCCTGGTGGGTTCCTAGCTTACTGACCACTGCATCCTCCCTTGTATCGGTCTGATGGAAGCGAGCGCACACGCACACACACACACACACACACACACACAAACACACTTAAGTCTACACACAGAGGAATCAAAAGAACAATCGACCCACTGCACACCCTCAGAAAACCACGTGCAGTGGTACAGCAAGTATACAGCACATGTACAAACACGCCGCGAGTTGTACATGGAAGCGGCAAACATGCAAACATACATGGGTCAGCGTTGATAGCACACACACATCATCTCCTATAGGGCCTCCCACATGTGCATTGGGATGACCACAGCTGAATGGAAAACAACCTGCATTTGTCCAGATGACATGATGGCAAATAAAACACACACACACACACCAACACACGTGCGCACATGCACAAGCTTACTGGCGATTACCAAAGTCGGCTCCCCCGGCCCCTCTCCAATGAAAATCACATGCTACGAATAAAAAAAAAAAGAGAGAAATCCCATCTCAGGAAACATCAACAAACAATGCTAAAGAAAAACATTGAGGACTCAGAAGCTGGGTTTTCAGAGGCCTTGATCCACACTACTTTTCCTGGAGGGCTTGGGCTAAAAGATGATTTCAATTATTTGATACATTTCTGATGGTCTATTAGTTCAAAATAAAGCTCTGATTATATGCGACGTGTAAACAGAAAGCTGCAAACAAACCCAGCATCTGAGTCTCAAAGCGTGGTTTACTTTCTTCCAGATGTATAATCGTTAGCTATTTAGCTGGGACCCTTACTTTCATGTGACATTTACCAAATAAATCTGTTTTAAAACCAAACGCAGCAACTAAATAAACGTGTGTTTCAATCACACAGCAAACAGCAAACTTCAACACCTTCATGAAAAACAAATATTTCTGCCGTTCCACCAGACTATGCACCCGACAAATGCTCAAATTACTTATGTGCATCTTAGGAAATGAATATGCTGTGCTTCAAATGCACAAGCACATACACACGCACGCACGTACAAGCACACGCGCGCACGCACACGCACACACACACAAAAGTCATGCACACAACTCAAGGACACACACTGGCACAAACCTGCGCCAGAGCTCGGTTAAACCAGTCATGTGAAACGACCCGTTCCTTTCCGCAAATCAGATTACATCTGAGCTGAGGTCCACACAAACACTCATAGCCATGGGCTAAGGTCCACACACATACACACTAAACATGCAGTACACACACAGAATACAGTATGTGCACACACGTAGTATACTGTACACACAAATCAGATTTTGCCCTACAAACAGCAGGCTATTCAAACCAAACCAACATGATGTTAACACATCAAGTAATTGATGTAAACTTGCTTGCATACAGCACATTTAACATTGTCTCTGCTATAGTGTCCATGTGCAATGTCAGGACATCATTAACGTATTTCAATATAGTTCCTAGTTCTTTACAGAGAACATCATGAGTTATGTGTCAGGGACTACTCATTGGAATGTCACAAAAGCTGCGATAAGCCTTCTTTAGCAGGGCTAAACTGCTGTTTGGCAGCTCTACGACCGAGTCAGTGCATGTGGCAACATGTTTGCAGTGTATTTGGCATGTATGAAAATTATAGATTTCAGTCCATTCAGTTTAGCTAAAGCCAATATGGTTTAACAGGGAATGCATTTAGTACCTCTGCTTAACAGGAGCAGATAATTAACCAGCCGTGCAGACAGGAAGGCAAGGCCACAGGTGGAAAGGTGAGAGAATCGATCTAATACAAATGAGATTCACAGAGGTTATCTTCTAAACCTCCTCCATAGTGAAGTATGTGCGTGTACACATTGCAGCGCTATAGCGACCAATCGTACATCTCCACTCTCCCCTGCCAACTGGGAATGTACAATACAGTGCACTGGGTGGAGCCTGCTATGGCTGCATGGCAGCGGACTAGGCAGCTTAATCAAGGCCAGCAGGTTGGAGGAAGTACAAGTGTGCATCCCTACACAGCACATCCACAATGTGTGCCACACAGCTAATCAGAGCGCCCTCCAACTACTGCACTGTACATAAGCACGCCCCTCTGGAACCTGAACCAGCAGGCCAGCAACCGGCTCAGATAACATCACCAGCAGAAGCACATTCGTTGCATCTTCGTCAGCTCTGCAAATGAAACGTCCATGGAATTCTCCGTCCGCCTTGGAAAATCATCAATCATTTCATGTCATGTTATTAAATACAGTAAAAACCAAAATCTGAGTCATAAACAGACTTGGGGCCCCGTGTCTCTGGGCTTAATCCTGGCTTTTTGGCTTTCACTGTGGTGGTTTGGTTTTTAAAGGATGTTGCCATGGTAACCTATTCCTCGGTCTTAACGTGCTCCAGAGCAGGTTATGTTCAGGTTTAATTGATCAACTCTGAATGTTTCCATCATAATGTTTAGCACATTTGATATGGTTTTATACGGTTTAGGTTATTGATTTTGCACAAACCTCTGCTCTGTTACTTCTGCACGTGCACCTCAATGTGTGCCGGGCACTGTACAGTGTGACCGTGTGCAGGTAAAATGCAGCAGACACCAGCATCTGTCCGGGGAGGGCTTGAGGCCTCCGTCAGCCCTGCGGAGGTTCACTCAGCGGGTCACTCTCGCTTCACAAGACCTGCGACATCAGAGAAGGCCAACAATGGAGGGGCCTGTTGGCCAAGGAACAGGGTAGCACCCTAGCATGTATGACAATGGATGCTCTGACAAGAGGGCCGGAAAGGGAAGAATGGGGGGCCCAAATCATTCCCAAACGGAAATCCTCATTCTGGTTTGTTCCTCAGATCACCTGGCACACCTGTGGAGGACAGTCACCAGAGAGTAGTGCATGTCACTAGAGCCTGTCGCTGAACCCCAACCGGCACTACCGGAACAACCTGAAACACTAACTGTCCACATGAGTACACAGAGACTGAATGGCAAATGAAAAACTACAGAAGCAAATGATGCTTTACCACATATCATATTGCTAATGCTTTGACCTGAGATGTGGAGCCTGTGTGTTTGCTAGCAAACCTCTGTACAGCACACACACACACACACACACGCGCACACACACACACACACACACACACACACACACACACACACGCACCAGTAAAATAAGCAATGTTACCATCTTCATCTGGAGTGCATTTCCTATCCTCACGGTCACTGTTGAACACTTTTTTGGTACAGGTAACTTGCTAAGAATAACAAAATAAGTGTCATTTTCACATCCTAGACCTGCGGGTTTCATACAGTATGCTGACCTAAACTGGGAAGACATTTAGCTAATATGATAATTATATAGCTTTAACCATCTAGTGTCGGCACTGCGGAAGAGTTTACAAGGTGCAAAGCCGGGAGACGATTCCACCCCTTCATATTTGGTTTAGTCAAAAAATACCACCACACCACCACCGATCTTATCACGTTTCAGAGGTAGGAGAAACCAGGAGTGGTCAGTGAAGCAGGGAACTGTTGGCTTTGGGGGCTGAGGTAAACAGCCTCTCCCATGGTGGGCCTTTACAGTACCTACACACAACAAGCACATGTTTCTCATTTGGCCTAAAACGAAAAAGGGAGTAACAGCACTGTGTGCTGAGCCACAGCCATACACCCCATGGTGGGATCACAGCTCTCCAAGGCCTTTCAGAAACACTGCCGAGACAGCCCAGCTGGAAGAGGCTTGAAGATGCCGTGACCACACCGGCCCGGTACAGTGAACAGATTTGAGGCCTTTCCTCAACGGCTGCAGTGGCCGGCACATCATCTTGCTGACAGAAGGACCTGGCCAAACACTTAGTCGCTAGTAGAACATGTGTTGATCATTTAGCGCATTTAGGTTTTCTACAACCCTACATAAACTGTATTAGAATCCACTTTGGAGGGAAAAGACCTTCGAAAAGCTTATAGACAGCAACACGTCCAGAGAGTACGGATAGAAGGACTGAGATATGGAAACACGTAGAAGACGGCATATCAGGTTTTTTGTTTCAGAGCGGCTCTTCATGACAAATATGTGGCTCTGGCCCCCTGGAGACTATGAGGGCAAACAGGACACTGTTAAAAGCAGGAGACTGTGACTGTGCAGCCAATTAAAGGACACCTTTAAGAAGGCACTCGGTGCAGAGGACAGTGAGGATAACACGCACCGTGGAGCGCGGCTACACTTAGCAAGCGCTGCCAATTAGACAGCCCTCCGTGAAGCTCGACTGTAACTCAGCTGGACTACTTCCATGTGCGGGGAGTGAAACCTTTCTTTCTTATTAAAGGGAATCAGGAATGCAGAAGGAGGGGATTAACGTTCACTCACAAGTCACATCCAGAGTTTGGGGAGTGTGGGGTGTGTAGCGTTTTAATGTCTACAGTGTGTGTTTAAATCACGATAAGAAATTATGGCTGCAAATCTGCTCTGACCCACAGTTCCGTCTAGTAAGATTAGATTCTCTCTGGGAAAGGTTAGGGTCAACTACGCTATACTGTAAGTGCACAATCCCGTGAGAGTATGGCGCGTTAATCAGCATGTGCGTAGCTGAGTCCTCAAGCTGGAAAACACATTTAAGCCGTGTTCAGGATCAATTCCTTAAAAAAGGTCAGGCTGGATAATTCTCATCGGTAACCCTCCCTTCTACGTCCCACAAGCCTTCTTCTGCTCCAGGTGACTCAGCCAACAGTGGAAGCACACTCCGGACAGACGTAAGCAGCACCTTGTCCGCTCGCTCCTCTATCATGACATCACAAGTTTCCGCTGCCAGTGATGTCAGGCTGGCAGTCGGTGGCCTCTGATTAATCATTTCTGTATGGACAGCACTCTTTCATAGCCAACATTGGGTCCCAATAGGCCTCCAGCCACACGTACCGCCACGCAGAGGAAGTTGGCCTGGCACCGGACAGAATATCAGCCATAATCACAGAATGTTTCCTACTGTTTCATTGGGGAGGGGCTGGCAGGGGATATTTATCAAGCTTTCCTGATTGTAAACAGCCTTTAGATGGGAACATATAAATAGAATACAAAGTGTGTGCAGGTATAAGTGCTTACACATACATAAACACTTATTGAACAGGCGCAACTCTTTCAATGGAAAAAGTCAGTGGCTGGAAAAAGGTGGGGATGAGGACCAACATCAAGACTAATCCGTGCAGGGATTAGGTCTGGGCAAATACAGTCATTAATAAACAAATGACTTAACGTTCCTGTTGCGTGCGGTTTGCGGGCCTCTAGAAAGAACCCAGCAGGGTCTGGATCCAATCCTACTGTAGCTGTTTATCAGTGCTGGTGAAACCTCCATGGCAACCACTGGAGGGGCAAGGTTGATTTTATGGAACAGATAATCATACTCTCATTCATACTCTATTTTATTTAAAGTAAAAACACACACACACACACACACACACACACACACACACACACACACACACCTGTTTAGCTCGATAATGACAAAACTATATTGATTGCTTGGCTGGCTGTCTCCATGGGAATTATCACAAAGGAATGCTTGGACCAATATCAAACTAAGATGGGCCATAAATTCACCCCAGTAGAGGTTAACAAGCCAAAGTGCGATGATACTGTGATCGAGGATAATGACGTTGAGAGCAGGTAGCGGTCTGTTTCCTGCACTTGAGAAAGTATGCAGGGGCAGGAAACATACACATCAGCTCCTGTTTTAGCTGTGCCATCGCTGTCTCTACATCGCTTTGTCTCGTAAATGACATCAGATAGAATTCTCTGCTGCGTCTTATTGGCAGATGGTCAAAGGTCTCAATCTCTCACTGTGTGTGTTTGTGTGTGTGTGTGTGCGTGTGTACATGCAGCGTAGCTAAGCATAGCCTCCCTCCAGGTCTAATCCCTGCTATTCCTTTATTCGCTCTGTTGTTCTGCCACAAGGTGAAAGTGCCGAGACGGCAACTATTTACCGCCCTGGTCACAATGCGTTACCTGCTGAGCAAAAAGGGGCCTCTACAGCGCCCCAATCCCAGCCCACAGGCCTCACTCTGGTCGGCACAAAAGACCTCTGGGGCACAGCCGAGAGCTTTGGCAACAAAATGACTCTTCCAGCCGGCCCGCTGCGCGCTTCTGATGGCTGGGCTCGCTGGGGCGGCCCGCACCGAGACCCAAGCCTCACCTCCTCCTTCTCACGTCGCTCCCCGTCCCGACGCGCTCCCCTGATCCCAGGCCGACATGACTGACTCCCAGCGTGGAGTCACCACGTACGCCAGGGACGTGCAAGCACTGTGTGATTGGAAGGAGACCACCTGCTCGTCAAACTGCACTGCACTTACAGACCGAGATGGCTGTGTGTGTGTGTGTGTGTGTGTGTGTGTGTTTGGAAGGGGAAGGGGGGATATAACAAAACAAATAAAAACAAAAAAGAAATAATAGACTGAATAAAAGCAAGCAAAAAGTGAATCCTAATAAATGCAAGTCACCGCTCTCTCCCTCTGTGATCCTGGCAGAAAAAAGAACCCCTGGATCACAATGAGTTGTGTGTGTGTGGGGGGAAGGGGGGCAGGGGGGGTCACAGAGGAGTACATACATACATACATAACATGTAACTGTATGTACCATCAGTTCCTACGAGAAAGAGAGAAAGAGAAAGAGAGAGAGAGAGAGAGTGGAGGGATGATGGAGGTGAATACCTCTCAGCCTTTCATCTTGGCCTCTTTTGTATTCCTCTCCACTTGCCTGTGTTGTGTCTCTTGCCATTGGGCAGAATTGACTGTTATTATTCCAAACAGCATTATCTTTATTAATGCCACAGGTCTCAGGACTATGTGCTCCCTGGGAGCTGGGTCTGGGCAGAGCTGCAAGCAATCTCCCTAGATAAAAGCCCACCAGAGAGCTGTAAGCAAGCCAGCCTGCTGGGAGCGACCTTCATCCCCATCCTCCTCCTCCACCTCCTCACTCGCTCGCTGAGAGGTATGGGGCCTACAAAGACCAAGACATGGCTTTAATCTTGACACTTTCAGGCTTAACGCTGCCATTTCAGCTAGAGAGAAGCTCTCTAGAGGGATATCTGAATTCACTTACGTTTTAGCCCTCGTCGAGCAGAAGCAAAGCAAAGCAAATGAAACAAAGAAATTATATTTGAATAAAATATATTAAAATGGCAACGATGGTGTGACTCGAGTAACTTGACGTACAGTATGAAGAGAAGTATTTACAGGGTGTCAATGACTTTGGTTTAATGTTAAGTTATTAAACGACATGCTATGTTTCAAATATTAAAGTGCTGCTGGACTTGACTTGTTTCCTACAGTACATGGAGACAAGGCCTATTCTACATGCAGACTCGTGACCTGGGCGGTCTTTCTTGGGGGTGCTCAAGAACCCCCAAGCATCCCCCTAGCTACAGCAAAGTAATTGAGGAATAGCCTTGCTAAACTAGGCTTATTTCATTGTTTTGTTTATCTGTTAGCAACCAACTTTATAGTTCGGTATGGTATATGCTATTAAATAAACAAAGTGTACGTAGGCAAAGCCAATTTTACAGTTCGGTATGGCTAATGCAGAATGCAGGTCTATTGACGACCAGGGCATGCAAAGATCCACAGCGCTGCTTCAGTGCATCATCTGTGCCATAGAGTGTGTGTGTGTGCTCGAGAGAGCGAGGATCGGAGAATTCCCACTTGTACGCAATGATTCAGTAGGGTACCTAGGCTATCTTATAGCGTGTAGCCTACCAGTGATCGCACCCCTGGTACTTGTTTTCTCTGTAGGGTAACTCGAGCTGTAAAAATGACACGAATGCACATCCCTAGTCACACTTGTCCAGATAATGCCTCACAGTCAAACAATTAGTGTATCTTATTATTTATATGTATTATTTATCTTTAATCAATTCTCTTGCATTCACTAGCACGGGTCCCACACATTTTAATGAACATGCTTAGAATAGCTGGTGTGGTTGTCTAATGATTGTATATAGAGGCCTTATGATCTTGGTATAATTATCAAGGCGCAGTTGATTTAATGTCACGTTAACAGTCACGTTCCGTGGATCAACCCGCAACAATTGATTGTGCATGAGTTTCAGTCCTGAAAGTTTTCTTTAGGCAATTTATTATAGACTTATTATTTGAGTTTATCGTTGTACTCTGCACTTGCTTACAGTAATAAATGGAGCTGATGCCGAAACAGATTTTTGGAACTAAAGTGGCAGTTGTAGGCCTACTAAGTTATGATATAACTTATAGTTCTGGTTATAATGGTTTGTTTTTGGGATGTTGAGTTGTGGTGAACAGTAAGCTAAGCTTATTCTATGCTGTTTTTAGACCAACAACAGAAACAGACAATGTGTTTGTTTCCGATTTTAACTGTTAGGGGTTAGGCATCTTGCTCAGGGAAGCTTATAAGTACATCAGCACCAGGGTTCAAACCCACAACCTTCCAGCTGTAAGTTCAACACCCAGCCCACTAGACCATCCTAAGGCACACCTGTGCAATCCTCATGCTGCTCAGTCTGATCTGCATCTTGATGTGCCACACCTGTGAGGTGGATGGATTATCTGGGCAAAGGAGAAGTGCTCACTAACAGATTTGTGAACAATATGTGAGAGAAATAGGCCTTTTGTGTACATAGAGACAGAATTAGGTCTTTGAGTTCAGTTCACGATAAATAGCGGCGTTTATAATTTTGTTCAATGTATTTCCACATACAGATGTAGTGAAAATTGTTCTTTGCATGTAACTCATCCCTCAAGGGAGCAGTGGGCAGCCACTGTGCAGCGCCTGAGGACCAACTCCAGATAGAGGCAGTGTCACTGGTCAAAGGCACTGACTAGAGAGTTAACCTAGCATGTTCTTGGATAGTGTGTGTGTGTGTGTGTGTGTGTGTGTATGGGCTACGCACGATTGCGCTTATAGTCGTGCGTGCGTATCGGTGTGTATAGGCCTAGGCTACTTATTGGCCTTTAGAGCATAGCACCCTAATTTTAGTCAAGCACCCCCTCAGCACCCCAAAATGAAAATGTGCTGGAGCCGCCACTGCAGGTCAAAGTTGACTTGACATCCACCACTGGTAGCGTCAGGTCCTACACATCTGTAGCAGCTGTACGTCCTGTATGCCACAGGCCAGCTATGGCTTGGCTCCGCTGTGTGGCCCTCTGGTTCCAGGCCTGTACGCAGGTTTGTGAGGTCAGTCACGCGTGGCCAGTTATTTTATGTGTGGAGGGGCTGACCTGTGGCCAGTGTGTGAGTGTGTGAGTGTGTGTGTGTGGCGGGAAGGGGGGCGGTCTCAGCTTGGTGCCTCTGAGACCCCTGGCCCGCTGTGGCCGCGTGGCATCAGCTCGTAGCCTGAGCTACGGGACACTGATTTATGAGACTGGGGATTACCATCAAAGCAACTGTGAGGGACCACCCAGACAACGCAGAGAGAGAGGGAGAGGGAGAGAGAGGGAGAAAGTGACTAAGAGAGAGAGAGAGAGAGAGAGAGAGAGGGGAGAGAGGGGGGGAGAGAGAGAGGGGGGAGAGAGAGAGAGGGGGAGAGAGGGGGGAGAGAGAGAGAGAGAGAGAGAGAGAGAAAGAGAGAGATTTCTCACTTGCAAAGCTACAATAACACAACAGGTACCAGTTCGATGAGCTGAACAATAGACATGACAAATCGGACACAGTGCATTCCCTGAGCAAACACTTGGCTCATAAAGGGGAAGACAGGTAGGTAAACACTCAGCTGCCCTGGGCTAATAACCCACACACACATACACACACACACACACACACACTTAAGAATCATTGATTTTGTTCAGGCCTCTAAGGGGATTCTACCTGTAGGAAATGTATAGACGAGGCTCAACTCTCACAAACAATCTAGACCAGCAATATATCTGATTTCAGACAGGTGCTCATGTCACATTTCATCCGTTTGTCACTGGTAATTGTTGAATCCATAAATAACAAACGCAGGAATGTAGAACCTCAGATCTGACAGCTCTGTCGCTCTTCTGCGTTATGTGAACCGTGGAAAGAGACTAAGATGTATCGAGAGGGCACACTTTGTTGACCGTTTTCCCCTTATTCACTGCACCGTAAAAATAAACACAAGTTATGAAACCGACCACAGAGACCGCAGCAGTTGTGCACAAGAAGGACTTTAGGAGCACACAGGTTGTTGCAACACGCTAAAAGCTGCATGTCGGCCCCAACAAAACACAGCGTAGCCGTTTGAATGTGCACACGTTTCATGATTTGTCTTCTTCTTTTTATTTCTGAGAGCTTATGAGCTTCAGAGGGCAGTAAAGCTAGAGAGGCTGAGCTCACTTTTCCATCAAACAAATCATACAGATTTTTTTCCCCAGAGGTCTTCCTTCTCCGCAAAGCCCTGGTGACGGTACCTCTCCAGGACCCGCGCAACATCTCCCCCGACCACGTGACTCTCAACACCAATGGCTGCTCGACATACAAAAAGGGGGAGACAGGAGAGAGGGTGGGGATGGAGGCGTGGCACGACGTGGCAGAACTGGTTGGCGGCGGAAGAAGAAAATAATCGAGTGAGAGAGAATTCCTTAACCCATCGTCATGGTGACAAGTCAAACAGCAAGTTGGTTGGCGGTGGTGGTGGCCGGGAAAGGCGGGGGGCCGGGAAGGGAAGAGGGGGGGTAGTCGCAGGGCACAGGCTATAGTTAACAAATCATCCATGTATCCGGCTCCCAAATGATTGGGCAAACACAGAGTCAACACGGAGTCAAAAGGGCCAGGACAGGCACACACTGGCTGGTACAGGGCGCACACACAGGAAGGAGGAGGAGGGGGGTGGGGCGTGGGGGTTAGAGTACACTCAGTACAGTGGGCTGCAGCGCGGCCACAAAATGGGCCCGGCTGGCGGCATCATCAAATGGTTGTGGATGAGGGTGACAGTTGGAGCGCTCGCTCCATCAGTTGTGCAAACAACACAAGACGTTATTCAAACACAGTGTAACGTAACCCCCAGCAGGCAAGCCTGAGAACTCTGCTCCAAACTCAATAAAAAAAAATGCATTTGGGGGACGGGAAAGAGGCTTTCCCAAAAATCTATAACAGTAGAATGCATGTTTTATTTAATTGGCAGCTTTGGAACAAGTTCAATAGTTCACAGCATTTGCTTAACAGCTAAAGTATGAGCTACGTCAGAACTTTTTATAAGCCTAAACCACAGTAACAATTATTTGGCACTCGGCCATTGTTTAGCCAAGTAACCAGTAAAGACGTTAAGGACATCTGTGTGGATGCTGGGGGTGCATTTTGCTTGACACAAGGTAATGTATGGTAGCCCAAAAAGGACAAAATGGTATAGGGGTAAAGTACTGTACTGTACATACAGCTGAGGTTTATAGGGCAGAATGTTAACACTGGAACACCGCAAGCAAGCATTTGCTACGTCTCTGGAAGCATATACTTACCACAAGAATCCCTGGGAAGCAAGGAAAGACTTCTCATTTGGGGAATATGGATTTCTTGACTGTGGAAAAATAAAAAGAGAGGCAAAACATAATTTCACACAACAACTGCATTGTATTTCATTGCTATACAGTATGTGTTTAACTCCTGCCTTTCCATTTGTTCAGCTTGGCGCTTTCTGGTGTACTAACATTAGCAATATATGCTAGCATTGAGGAACAACGAGAACATGGTTCAAATATGAAAGCCACAAGACCAAGTTCCAACAGGCTGACTGCTGTTCTGTTGTGCACAAGGGTCTGAGACAGAAATACCACAAATGACGGACTGCGGTGGCTCTCGTCAATGTGAAAGAGACCGCAACCCTGTAATACTGCTCTTCCATTGCACTGGACATTAGGTAGCATAACATTTTTGGCTCAGCTGGCACACAAGCTGGCAAATGTATCTTTTTGCACCGTCACAGCTTGGTTGGCTCCTTGGAATGGCAAACCTATAATCCCATTATCCAATTGGCCATTTAGTTTTGAACATTTGAAATGTCACCATGTCTACTCATTTGGCAGTGGGTGAACTAGGTGTAGCAGAGAGGTCCTGTTACTTGTTCCCCTCTGCTACTCCCATCAGGACACAATGTTTTCATAAACACCACCGAAGCGTGTCCTTCCTTTACTCATAGTTAGGCCACTCTCAATCTAATCTGCCCGACAAATCGCACAGATGAGAAACAGAGATGTTTCTACAGTACAGCAAGTGTGTTGGTCACAAAGAAGCGGAGAAATGAAAACGCACTTCAAAACAAGTGTGGTTATGATACAAATTCCAGACGCGAAGAGTCACTCAAAAAGGTGTGTCATTCAAGGATTTGGAGAAAACCTTTGGCAGAGCCATAATTCTAAATTTAGATTTCCAAAAATATAAAAAGTGAGTTAAATCATTGGCAGTGGAATAACACTTCTCCCCCCTTATTCATGACCTCAGTGGTGCAGTCTGCGTCACTACTGACGAAATACTAACCATAAAATCTAACAAAAAAAGACCTCCTCACATAATCAACAAATACACAAGGAAATACAGTTTAAAATTTCCTTCAAACTATTCTATTATGGATCCAACTACAACCCAACAGAAGAAAAAATATAAAAAGTGAATCACTCGTCAGAACTCACACATTTCTGTGCGAGTCGCATGCAAGGTTATAAATAAATGCCTCTAAAACTATAAATGACTCCAAAGACATGCGCAGCGACACTATATCTGCGTATGTTTACAGTATCTGTGCATGTGTGTGGCCGGTCATGGAGTATGCCCTTAGGCTGCCAGATGAAGCAAAGGGCCCATCCAGCCTAGGTGAAGCAGGCAGCTAACAGCCCTGTAACTAAAACACAAGCGTAAACACAGACGATGTCAGGGATTACACGCTTGCAATAGTGCCTGCAGGAACACCGCAGACAACACAGGTGTGAGCATGGGGACGCATCGCCCCGCAAAAAAAATAAAAAGAGAGAATGAAAAGAAAAGAAAACCTTGCTGACAGCTTTTCACGTGTAAACAACCTTGGGCGCTGTTTGTCTGCAGAATCAGAACCATAGCGTCTGAAGGGGACACACACATAGAGGGAGTACAGTATGCTAAACCTCGTATCAGCAAAGCCTCGCAGCACAACACATTCTTTCTCATTCAGGACGCTAAAACATGTCCTTGTGTTTTCTCACCCTTCCTGAGAGGTTAGTCCCATCACAGTACCTTCAGCAGGTGTGACCAGATCACAATTCATTAGGAACAACGATTCAAATACATTTTAAACTGGGACACCCTGATTTGTATCCAAAATTAAGGCCATGCACACATCTCTGCACAGTCGCATTTCAATAAAATAGTGATGGGGGTCCTAGGGCCCACAATGGAGGACTGAACCACAAACAAAGTGAGAGCGGCTACTGTAGCAGGAGACCGTACACGTTTCATCGGTAAACAGCACCCTCTAGAGCTACACCCCCTTCCCTCTGCACCTATTTGTACAGGCTGCCAGCCGCGACACAGACCCATACCACAATCTAAACGTTCCCTTTGAGTCATGGGCAATGTCAACGCTCAATGTTCCCAAAATGAGAACAACTGATTTCCCTTTCGAGAGAAATCAGGCAAATAAGATGTGCTGTGCCCTAACACTAAGCCACGTGAAACTAAAGGCGCGAGGCTGAAGCTTAGTCATTTTGCCAGCGTGAGCGGAGAATGAGGCAGGCTGGTATTAAGATGTATGCTTTAATCGTGAGCGGGGTTATTAAGGGGCAGTTTACAGTACACAGGAGAGTTCAACGTAGGCCATGCATGACAGGGTCAATAATAAGCTTGCTACCCACAACTGTGGAGTGGGCTGAGAAACATGAGCACACAGTATGAAACCCAACATAACTTTGTGTCATTCTGCCATATTCTCTCTCTCTCTCTCTCTCTCTCTCTCTCTCTCTCTCTCTCT
>JAODOY010048843.1:0-18980 GCA_025399855.1 Forbesichthys papilliferus | reverse complement strand
ATTCTTCATTTTATTGTGACATGCTTGTGTATTTATAGACTAAGTAAAGTAATCAATAGAGAAGTGGTTTACCTTTACACGTCTTTCCGTCGGGGTTAAGGATGTAGTTTTTCTCACACTTGCACTTGTAGGAGGCTGGAGTACTTACACAGATGTGTTGGCATTGATGGTCTACCGACTCACACATATCTGAACCTATACAGTATGGCATGGACACAGTCACCCATGTTCACATTTCCCAACAGAACAAAATGGTTTTCCCATATGAATGTAGTTGCATAATAAGAGTAAAGGGGTATGGGGATACATTTCACACCCATCACAGACCTCCACACAGCTTGGACTGGAACACTGAGATGAGTGTTTCTATCTGGCTGAAGTTGGCCACCAGGAATACATGCTCTGAGTGAGGCTCGCTCCCGATGGCTTTCAGCGTGCTTATATCCACACGGCCCACACCGATAGCAAAGATCTGGATGCCCGCCTGCCTTGCCTGGGCTGCGATCTCCTCCACCGTGTCCTGGGGTCGCCCGTCTGTCACTACCATGGCGATGCGGGGGATGTTCCGTTCTGGCGGACGTGCGCCCTCTGCCTCGGTAAAAGCAGTTTCCATGGCGTACTGGATGGCAAGACCGGTCATGGTACCCGAGGCCAGATGTTCCATGTTCCTAACAGCCTGCTCCACCTCAGCCCCGGTGGTGTAGGTGTTGAGGGAGAACTCACTTTGGACCTCGCTGCCATACTGGAGCAGGCCCACCCGCGTAGCGTTGGGGCCCACGGCCAGGAACGGAAGCAGGTTGGCGATGAAGGTCTTCACCTTCTCGTAGTTGTTGGGACGGATGCTGCGAGAGCTGTCGATCACGAAGACGAAATCCAGCAGGACGCCTTTGCAGGGTGTCTCTGGGATCAGAGACAGGAAGTTAGTTTAACCTTGGAAAACAGAGTGGGCTGTTGGAGAATAACAGTGAGGAGAAGACATGGGGAAATATTTAACTTAACCTGGTTCATTGCTTACCCACGGAGATGGCTTGGGCAGAGGATTCCTGTCGCCCCCTAGCCTTGCTGGGTCTGGGAAGCCTCTTGTCTGGGCGTACAGCACCACAGCACAGCAGACAGAACAGACCAAAAGCCAGGGAGCTCATTCTGAACACGCAGTCTTTACAGAGAGAGGTGACATGTTTGTGCATAATATGTGTGCATATACAGTAGGCATGTGTATATTATGTGCATGTATGAGAGAGACATACAGGCCTAACAGTGACACACTGACACAATAGAACATAATGTGTGCAAACTAAAATAAGAAACGATTTCCTGGCTCACATAAACTTGTAACTATAGTATCCAGACACAAACTGTGTCTATATTATTATCTATATAATAGTATGTGTCACAGAGAGGTGAGATCTGTTGGTTAGAAGGATGTAACCTAATATTTTTTATCTTCTGCCTAATTTACCTAACCAGCATGTACCGAACTGTACATTTCCCGAAACATAAAATATACTGTATACATGCTGTAATTGTAATTGAACTGTACATAACATAAGTATTTCTTTCTTTTTATTCTTCTTTTCATTGTTTGAAGTTAACGTTGAGATGTTTTGCTGCATTGGTGGCACAAATTGACTTAGGACATGCTGTCATCCACCATACTTTTTCTCTATTTAGTCCTCAGGAGAGTCATTCATTACCTGTCATATTTAGACTGCAGGCTTCAAAATCCTTCTGAAACCTGGTCACAATGACAAAATTGTTTGGAAAAAGGCTACAAAACTACAGTTCTTGTTTCATTATTTGTCTTCATTTTACAGTTTACATGCAACACATTTGCTCATGTTTTCTCATTCTAAGCTAACATACAACTTTAAGTGTTAAACACAAAGCACAATGTTGCCTTTCCAATGTTTGTATTTCCAATGTTTTATGGCCTCCTCTCTGTTTTGCAATTATGTCTGATAGCATTTCATCATGTAAGGAAATAAGACTCCATATGTTTGTTAGCCCTGCTGTGTTGTAAACAAACTGCAAGCACAGGTGTTTTCTTCTATTTTCTTACATAACACATCTGTTAACTTCAACGTTTCTATGATGGGTATTAGTAGATGCTCTTTGAAAATAGCAAAACTGTATATTTTTTATAATAATTATGTAAATATAAATATAATACCTTGTTTTCCTACTGTTAATTTGTCACCTTCAGGAAACAAAAGACAAAATAAATCCCAGCAGTACAGTACTAAATGTTATAAGTCAACAGAGATGTTCTATAATACAGAGAAATAACTAGAGGAGTAGCACTATGTTTGGCGTAGATATTATCAGCAGATATCTCTCTCTCTCTCACGCTCTCTCTCTCTGCTGTCTCAGCCATGGGCAGTCCATCAGTCCTCCCCCAAGACACTGGATCTCTAGCGACTCCACCGGTGCTTGTGAGGTAGTGTGACTCAGTTCAACTCATCTATTTTCAGAAAACTATTGCCCTTTTTGTTCAAAACATCATTCTTTCAGTATAAAAACACATCAGTGATGAACGGGACATTTACAGTTAAGATGTAAACCCAGTAGAAATTGTTCATCTTTGGACAAACTTTGTTTGTTGGTATGTGTTTATTAGATGTAAAGAGTTTTCACACAGACTAAAAGGTTCTCTCTGAAAGAGACATATACAGTACTGTGTGATGTCTGGATGACCCTGTCCCCCATCATATTCATGGAGCAGTTGAGCTGCAGTTTATGGAAACAGGTTGGAAGCAGTATGCATAATGCCAGTTACCCCTGAAAAGTACCTGCCACAATGAAGACGTTTATATGTAGCCTCTTACCTCAATGGGTGAATCATTTCCATGATCATCTAACATTTAGACTAGGCTACTAACAACTAACAATATATATCATATATTTATACGCTGTGTCATATTCTATGCCGCTACAGTACTGTATTGTGCAGTTCTACCTTGTTTTTGAATCCTATTTCTGAAACAAGATATACTCTATAATGTGACTCTATAAACACTCAAGCATGACGGTATGTAATAAAATAATGTATTCATCCATGCCTAAACAAATCACAGACATGTCAGAGAAATTTGATTTTAATAGATATTTTTCAAGATAATAAATCTTTTAGGCAGCAGAACACTATCACATTCTTTAGATATTTTCTATCCGGGGAGCCGCTTGCTATTAAGTGCATCCACTGAAACACACCTCTTTTTACAAAGGCGTGCTCCCACTGGCCTAAGTGTAAAAACAAAACCAGGGTCCACATTTATCAAGACCTTTCAAGATGGAGGTCCCAATGAGCAATTCATTTCATATTGTGTTTTCACACAAACAGCTAATATAATTCAGCATATAGAAACGGTTCTTCTCACAGTAGAAAACAGACAAATCAAAGTCACACAGCAAGTCAACCCAAAAATATCAAACATGATCAAACTGTTATTATGAATTGATGTGAATTGCTCTTAGATTTTCAGAAATAAACCTTGACTCTTCGTAATGTACTGTACATCATTACGTAACGTGCATCCCATCTGTAATGAGATGATAGAGAATAAAACTAATCCAAAACAAAACAGGGAACTTCTGCAGCTCCTTTGTGGATAACTGTTTTCAGTTTGAAATGTGTATACTGTATGTTTAAATACATCGTCTGTATGCTGACTCAAAACACTGTTACACGGTCAAATAGTTATAATAAAATATATATATTCTGTCTTTCTTTGCCCACTCTCTAGCAAGAGATAATTACACAATTACAAATGCATTAAGTACATTTGGAAGATATAACAAAGTCATTTAAATAGAGGACACATTCTCACCAAAGGAAACCATTCCATAGAAGATTAGCGCAGCCAAATAATAGCATGACATTACAGTAAGCATAGTCCATAAGTCACAAGATGAACAATACACAAAGGGATTGGAAATTAAGAACAAGCTTTTGTTTAGCAGGCTTTATGCATGTACCTGTGTGTACAGTACACATATATGCGTGTGAGGGTTGTATGTATACTGTAGCTACATCATATCTAATAATGGGCCTATGGTATGTAACATTTACGTATGTGTCTGCTACAGTGTAACACTGTATACCCTCACTGTTGCTGTAATGTCTACAGTATGAACAACATAGGGCAGAGAGGCAGTGTGGTGCAGTTCGGGAGGCATTGTTGTAGTGGTGGTAGCTTTAGGCTGAAGCATAGGGTGGTGGAACATGCTTAGAGTGAACAGCCATGGTGTCATCATGTGGTGGAAGCAATACCTGGGGATATGGAGAAGATAGAGGAGATGTGGTCAGTCCTAAGGAGGAATCACCAACATTAATGTTCTCTTGAGGGGTATTAGTCCTAATGTTATGATGTTTTACAGGCCTAGTCTATATTTAATCATGTTTTGTGGTATTACAAGACATATGAAACAATGCATAACATTATAACATCAGAAATATAGAAAAAGGCATTATGGAGATTTAATAGGAAGTCATTGTGGAGTCATGGTTCAAATGTACTAGGGTCTAAATATACTATTATTTTATTATTAACTACCTACAGTATACTATTAGCTCTGGTGGGAGGACCATGTTAGCCTCTTCAACTGCATACGGGCTGTCAAATGTTACCATACACAGTTCTGGTCATGCTGTTGAAAACATAGCCAAACCTGTTCCCATCTCCTTGGTTCAATTGAATCAAACACAAGTGAAGGTCTCATACAGACAGGCTGTTATCGCAACAGCTCCTTTGTTATATTGGATCGTATTATGCCTCAGAAAAGGACCAATAACTTGCCAATGTGAGCATGCTAAGCCTAATTAAATCACTATCGGGGCGAGTCATAAAAAGGTTCAACGTGTACCATTACACATTCACACAAACCCGACTGGACCACAGATTCCAAATGTGGAGAATTGTGGTAAAAAAGCAAAAGCCCATGTAAATGCATGCGCTCTATCTGTGGGAAGACCTAATTAAATATAGCCAGCCCTAATTGAAAGAGCATGTCTCTGGTGTTACACAGTCTGGAGTAGACGGTGCAAGGTTTCTGATGTCTGGCACTGATGACCAATGATGTCATTGGTTTTGAGAGCGGCTTCCTGTTCTTTTTTTTTATAGCTCAGGTGTTTTACACATCATGAATCTGTGGAAACCTCACTCCGTTTTTCAACTGCCAAAACATCACAGTTCACAGGGATGTGAACTCTCGGTTTATAAAGATGGCAAAAGGAGTAAATCGTTTGAAACTGTAAGGAATGTGACACGCGAGGTGTCTCATTATGCAACAGAGAAAATTAAAACATGTTACGTGTGGCCAAAAATGTGACTTTAGAGAAAACCAACACATGCATTGATGCTACTGGTATATATTAGTGAAATAAAAATACTAATGACATAATTATCAAATCTAAATTCTGCATTTCAAAGACAGCACACTATACAATATTTCCCAACAGACACATTTCTCATTTGTTCCAAGCCCCATTTCTATTTTCCAGGTCGGTCAGAATGAGACTGTTATGTGTGTGTGGGTGGCAGGCTAGCAAAGGCCAGGCCAGTCATGGGCAACACAACACCAGCAGGAGGCAATGCAAGAGAGAGCTTACCTACTGTACAGCTAATGTGGCTTAGCCATGATTATAATGGCTTTACCAGCATGTAGCTCTGTCAGTTCAGTATCCATCCATTTATGCTACTATCGCTGTATAAACCATGGATGTATTATAAACTCACTTGCTCAAAGTCTTTCTACTTCTTTCCTCTTGTCGCTGTGACGACCTTAAAGTTTGAATGCTGAACTAAGCAGAAAACTATGCATATGCTAGAAATGTGAATTGTGGCCTGGAAACAATAAATCATTGTGCAACTGTACTTTGGGGAACTTGTTATGTTGTACTTAGTAATATGCAAAAACAAGTTATCAAGGCTAATGTAGATGTTGCTCTATTACATATATAAAACAGATCAACATATCTATGACTGAATTGTAAATCTCTGCACACGTATACCTGTATACACCACTGCAGCAGTTTCTCAGATTTTTACTACTTCATTTACATTTACATTTATTACTTACATGTACTATTATGTATTTTTTACCTTTACAATATATTTATACTATTACATGTTATTAAAGCATCTGCAGTGGGCTCTTAATTTTTCTGCGACTGTATGTTTCAAAAGGTTTTTATTAAATGTATTGTAACAAAGACAATAGTTCTTTATTTATTTATTTTTACAGGGTGTTGACACATTTATGGAATAACAGCTCATTGGGAAAATGTCAGGTATACTACTGTATACTGTACAGTAAGTGGCCCAGCAAGAATAATACGTTGTAGTGTGTTTTTATTATATATACACACAGTATTAAATTACAAGTTCAACATTAGACCTACTGCACACTGACTCAGCTCAGATTCAGACTAATCACAATTTCTATAAGATATATTCTCGGCCTAATGGTCAACGTGAAGCAATAAGATCACTTACCGTGGTGTCGTTGGTTGTAACGTAGAGTAGAATTTCACTGGTACCTTTCACATTCACATATCGGTAGCAGCTCCACACACATGCTATCAGGTAGGCCTGGTATCACATAGGCACAAAGGAAACCACAGGTTTAACAGTTTGGAAAACTCAACATTTTGATGTAAGAGATGGATTCAACAAAAATAAATAATGACAGATGCCAGTATATCACTGAAAGAAATTACCACTATTTTACTTTATTGCAAAGTCACACCACAAGTACATGCACATATACACAGTACATGTACAGTACATTTTTAAATGTAAAAAGTTTAAATGCTTCATTAGTACCACAATGTTTAAAATATTCAAAAGCAGATATGCTAATGAAGGACACTACACTGTGCTGACATGCATTACTTCAATCAGAGACTACTATCTTCTAGACATGGGGTTCCCAAATATATTGTGCCAAGACCCACCTAGAAAGGACTAGTTTATTTAGAGACCCACCAAACACGAAGTACCGGTAACAAAAATAAAAACTAAATGATATGTCTAGTATGTCATCATCCACAATGACCGACACAGGACTGGGGAAAACTTGGGCTGAATACACGAGTAAACAAGACAGAAAGACAGACCATTGGCTAACAACAACAAGGAACAGGTGCAGCACATCAGATGTGATTACACAGACATAGGTAGAATTAACAAGGCTGGGTACACTGGGCAGGGAGTGACGGGGAAAACACGCCTAAAACACAAGGTATACACATGAAGTGACCCGACATTACAACTACACTTGTGTCAGTATATCCACATCTGGCTAAAAAGTAATATCACACCTCACTAGCACTATTCAAATAATTAATCTTTCCAGTCTTGACGTAGGTAATGAGCTTATAAAATGAGAGAAGGAAAACACTATTGTGAATGTGGCGTTTACCTTGAAGGCCAGGATACAGCTGATGAATGTGAGCACGATGAGAGTCAAGCACACACTACTCAGAGCAGAGACCTCCTCTTTGTACGGGAAGTTATCAGGCTAGACAGTCGTCAGTAAAATGACGATGAGAGAATATTAATTAATGCATATTGTCATATTAGGCCCGGCCTACTCAAGGTAGCAGCAATGCCATTGAACAGTACGGATGAATAAAATGTTATATAAAGCCTTAAAAGTAATAACATATTAACGCTAAACCCACAAAACTATTAATGATACTTGGGCATTGATTCTTACCAGTTGCTGTAGGTAATCCTGTATTGTGTTAGGGTACACCACAATGCTAACCGCAACCAGAGTGTTAAGTGCAAAGTCAAATATCTGATAGCAGAAGAATGGAATGATCCAGGGTGCATGAAGCTGAAACAACAATCATAATCATGTTAGCAGCCATTATTAGTAATGGAAATAGTATTTATAAACATTAAAATTAGTTAGCTAAGCAATGCTAGCAAGTTTTGTATGTTCTAGTATGTAAAATGTGTTTAAAATGTGTACATTGTACTGCCGCATACACATTAACTTACTGTACGTTATGATTGCATTTAGACTAGTCACATTTGTACATAGTCCAAATTCTACAGCATTTAACAGCAAACATACACATACTGCATATTGCATTGTTAGCTCACCTTGTATGCTCCATAGGTAGCCATCCCACATATAAGGATCATCAGCAGGGAGATTGCTGAAGCAATGCACATATCTGGATAAGAAGAAGGCAGAATGGAGGGTTGTGTGAGTGGTGAAACGTGACTGATACAGGATGGGTTTCCCATCCGATCTCCGAGAACATGACAGCACGAACAGGAAAGCTGATCTCGGGAATCACAAATGCTTGTAGAAGAAAGAAGAGGTACACGTCTAGTCTAGTGAACATGGCATTAACCTCAGCCTTGCCTCTTATCAACCCAGTATGACAGAACTAATCATTATGTTACATAGGCATCGTGTGCCTTGCTGGCAGCACTCAGAAAACACACAGAGTCAGAGAATGACGTTATGTTCCAATAAAACAATGAAAGCCTGTCTATTGTAAGGGTTGTACATCTTGCCTTTGGGGAAAGGTAGGACCCAAACACAATGACAGTTCAAGCAAAAACAAAGTTTATTACCAAATATGAATTCAAAGGACAGGGCAGACAGGGCACACACGACTCAGATAAGATGACCTGACAAGGATGCCAGACCACACAAGGGCTACAATAGAGAGACAGACCATTGGACAGGAACACGAAGGTCATGAGGAACCAATAGACATAGGGAAACACAACAGAAAACAAGACAAACAGACGGGGCATGACGGCAGACCATGACATTGTACTTCACATTCGTAATTCATCATTTATTTACTTTAATTATATGAGGAAGATACCACCCCTGTTATTTTCTTTGTTAAAATGTTCATACATTTCAGGGTGTTCATGGTTGCTTATATATTTATTTTGTTATGTTATGGGTAACCCTTTAAATTACCACCTGGTACTTACTGGGTAAGGATTTGGTAAGCATGGTGTAATAAAACATGTATTAAGTGTAAGTATAGGGTATGATTCTGGAAATTACTGCTAAATACTGAGTATTAAATGTAATTATAGGTTACTTACAGGTAAATAGGAATTTCCTGGTATATTACAAACATTAACATACATACAATACAACGCTTAATAAATGTTTTGTTACACCATACTTACCCAGTACTTACCCAGTAAGTACCGGTGATAATTTAGTGTTCCCATGTTATGCTTTAAGAAGGGGTTCATTGCTTGTGACCTCATAAGCAATTAACCCCTTGTGGCTCACAACATTTGGAGCCCACTACTTAAAAGCTAAATCTGGCCCTAGTGCAGATGAGAGCAGCTGGTCAGACAGTGAAGGATGTAAGGACTTTAATCCCCTGGAACTGGGACAATACAGTCAGTTCCAATCAGAGCCTATACTGTTACTATTGAGATGTGTCAGAACAGACCAGCAGTTATGTGTTGTCCTCCCGTTAACTGGGCCGCTGATGGACAATGTTTGTATTCAGACATGCTGTTTATGTCTGTGGCGTTGTGTGTTTGACTGTATACATGGAATGTTACAATAATAACTGGTCATTGATGGAATATGGAAGCCATAGATGTCCAGTTTTAAAACACAAACAGAAATAATATTGTAAAATACAATAAACAATTGAGGTAATAAACAACTCAACCCAACACTTTGAATTAAATATTATATATGTTAGTTCAATATTAATTATAGGATATTTGTCTTAACCGTCTACTAGAGTATATTTATTGAGATACATGCTAAGCCTATAAGTCATTATAGCATATTAAAGACACCACTAATAATGTATACCTGACAAAAAAAGACAGCTTGTCAAAGATAGTATTTACCAAAGGCCACCACAGTAGATTTGCCATAAAATGGTGGAATACATTTGAGTGTGATATTAAGTGTAATGATACTTCTGGACTTTTGTACATGCCCATACAAATCAACATGTTTCTGGGTACATTACTACAGAAATACACCGTTACATGGGCTTTTCTACAGGCTATTGTTTACATGGGCCTATGGAAATCAGTGTGGAGGCCTTATAGTGTGGAGGTACTTACTGGCGTCATCCATGACATCAAGGTCGTTAGCCAGCTCAGCGCTAGTCAGGTGGTACTGTTCTGGATCGCTCAGTGCAGTGAGCAGAATAAGTAACACCACGGAATTGATGAGCTTAAAGACACAATACATATGGACAGATAAGAAAGCTATATGGACAGACTGAAGTATTTCTTTGGTAAAATAAAGGTCACAGCATGAAATCCATAAAGCAAAGGCATACACAGCTTATAATAATAGTTATTATTATTAGTATTATGCCTAATTGAAATGGACATTTGTTTATTTTAGATAAATACATGTCCCCAGTGTTTCTAAAACTACAGGTTCATTTTGAAAGATAACATTTAGAAATATATAAAATACACTTTAGCCTTAATGTTGGTCTGCAAGCATATGGTTCTTTGTCCACATGACTGATATTTTATCACATTCATCAGGTCACTAATGGAAAGTATCTTCAGACAATAGGTAACCTAACACTAGACCCAAAGGGAATGCGTGTTAATTTATTTATTAGGAAGCTTTTTCCACTGACTGGACCTGTTTGTTTACTTATACATATTTTAAACAGTTTATATATAAAACAGTTAACACACAGCTGTAATTTACAATGATTAATCGTTTATAATGATCTAGTCAAAATTAGGCCTATAGCAAATGCACTTTGTATCTGCCTAAAATATTCAAACTTTTTATAGTTCATAAATACAACAAATAGCTGATGGACACTTTATATTAACTATATTCTATTGATTTGATCAGTAATGACACAGTAAATGAAAACCCTAGCCTTGTGATGATGGTCCGTGATGATGACAGGCAGATGATCGGCATTAATTCTCACCATGTACCAAACACCCAGGATGATGGTGGCTGTGCGGACATGGCAACACAGACAGCAGCTTGTGGAATACAATCGGTCCCATGGGGTGAGCATCTTCTTGACAGGCGTATTGTCACTACAATATATAACGTAGCTTTCTCCGTGTATTTTGGTGCAATCCCCTCCAGACGATTTGTGTAGAGCGATTGTCCGTTTGTCTGCGTAACGACTGGTTTCGTCTGCCTTTAACCTGCACCGCGGGGAGTGCAGTAACGCCACTCAGTCCAATTGACAGACACCGGACCATGTGACTGCTAGAGGATTAGAGCAACGATGATGTAATGTAGCCTAATTCACAGGCCTACTGTTTGAAATGACAGCCTACATATCCCCGATAAATTGAAATAAACATAGTATATATATGGTAAAATGAGTCAGACCACATTTTGAATTTGACAGTCCTGACAGATTTAGACCTACCATGTCATCCTCATCGTTGACATAACTCATTTATATTGTTCCATCAGATCAGATTTAAAAGTTAAACAAATATCTAATATGCATATCAACCAAATAAAGTATATGTACACATTATAGGCTACACACAGACACACACACTAAAGTCGTCGAGGCCTACACTAAACAACAAAGTAAGAATTTGGAAAGACTGACCTTTATTATTTTTACATATGGCTTTGCTTTTTAATTATTACAAACATGTTTTACAAAAGATTTGACTTGAAGACTTGAAACTCAACCACATTTGGACGATTATGCATAAGATGACACTACAATGTTACATCTAATCATAAGTGCCGCACAATAGTTGGCCACAGTAGTCACAAAATAGCCCAACGGAGAAAATCATATTTTCACCACAGTACATTATCAGATCTGGAAGGCCATACTGGATGGATTCAGTCAAGTGTTCCAAGTAGTTACAGCAATGCAAAGTCCTAAACATGGGAAAAAAAAAAAATCCCTTTTCTGTTTCCATCATTGCACATCTTGTTTTATTAATTAGGTTAATGAAAAACTTTGATTACACCCAGTTAATGGAAATTCATTGACATCCAAGTGGTATTAAAAACAAAAAACAAAAAAAAAAGACTTTTTTTATCTTATAGAAGATAAGGACTACATCTGCGTCTGTGGTCTCTGTACCAGTATGGCTCAATATAAGAGTAAAATACTTCAAAACAAAGGCCAGAACAGTATTACGGACCATTCTCACATCACCTGATGCATCATGTGGACTATTTTCCTTTAAAACAAAACTGTCAGAACCGTCAGTCACCACGACATCAAATTTCCAAACGTGATTGGGGTTTTCTACACTTCTAATAATTACAGTATCTTTCAATTATTTAATGGAAGCAGACAATTAAAGAGTATCAAATAACGCATTTCAAATCATTATTAACACGCCATCACATTAACTTACACTGCACCTAAGTTCAGTTTTGTAGTATCCACCCAAATGTTGTTAAACACTGGAGGCGTTTAAATGTTCAGGTCTCAATTATTCAAGAGATTTTTAAGACAAGTCCATCACGAAGAGTTTAAAGTTCTGTTCACAAATGGTGCCGTTGCATAAACACAGTATGGAGTCTTTTGCACATATTCTCATGTCTCTCTTCTTGCCTTCTTTTTCTTGGCTGGCTTAGAGGCTTGACTCTCCTCTGGTTTCTCTGTGGAGAAACAGGGGAAAAAACAGAAAAGAAAAGTAATAAATCAGACATTTGTTTTCTCCCAAATCACTTTTACCCTTGTTGCATTGGTGAGAGAGATACGTATATGGCAGCAAGGCATTATTCCATCTAGTGGACAGAAAGATAACTGCGCTGTTGCAAAATGAGTGTCAAACATACTCTGTTGTGTAGGAGGAGCAGGAAGGTTGTTCTGCTTGACAGTAGGCCCTGTTGGTTTCTGTGGCACTTGAGTGACAGGGGACTTCTGCGATATGTTCTCCTTCACATTCTTCTCCATTCTCGGCTAAGGAAAATGGGAAAACTAGTTATCACGGCAGACTGACACAATGCTGCGCAAATATGCTCACTTAGGCTCTTTTCCCATTTAAAGAATTCTTAAAGTTATGGGCTGCAGACTCAATCTAGATTACGAATAAATTATGCAAACCCAATATAAACTGTATAAAAGAAAAAAGGTCAGGAGTGCCCAGGAGGAACGTAATGCTGCATAACCTTGTTCTTGATGTTTGCGTACTGTACGGACACATTTCCCATTACTGCTTTCATGTTGTACAGCAATAATCTGTAACCTTAGCATTGAAGTGCATTTTGCTGTGCTTGCACAATTATAAAGACACAAGGTTAAAAAATAAATAAATGTATTTAGCATTTACAGCATATGAAAGAATGTCAATAGACTAGTTTAGGAATAAGTACTTACAGAACAATTATATATACATATAAAGTAGAAATGTACTATTTTGAGGAAGGCAAACAACAGACATCCCATATTAATTCACATCAGTAGTTCTTGTTATTTCATCAGGGAAGACTAGATAGTTAGGGCTGCGCGATATGACCAGACAGACAGACAAACCGTATTAGGATAGAAACACATCTCCTATACTGTCCTCTATCGTTTATATCGATGAAAATTACACTTCACTGCAATCATTTTCTTCAGTTGGAGTGTCTATATTTTGTGCTGACAACAATAATTACTCTTGTTGGCTTTTTACTAGCAAAGCTATTATTGCACTTAACATTCAACAAATATACTGTAGTTTTCGTCAGCTCTCCAACTCTCCACTACAGTCTCACTTTCCTCCGCTGAGCTCCGAGTGTGTGGTATGAACAGAGAAACATTGTTGAGGCAGGTTCATACTGTAGTCTTATGATCGATTATATTTAATCTGTTAGCTCTATAATCGCCATAGTCTGGTTATGTGGTCTGGGTTATGGTCGCGTATGTAAAGCGGTCATAACTTACAGCAAAACGCTGTAGAGACTATGTCATGTTTATTTCAGCTAGTGTAACAAATTATTCTGAGTTTTCCCCCTCTGTTTCAGAGAGGGCGGGGCTGCCCCTCTACACATACACACAGCATGTGCACAAGTCTGAAAGGAAAGGGAGGGGTACGACCAAAAATAATTGATTCATTGAATTTAAAGAACATGTCCTATATCGTGATATGCATCTTTTTTGAAATATAAATTACTTTTATCGGAATATGAGATTTTGGTCATATCGCACAGCCCTAATAGTAAAACACACACACACACTAGGGCTGGGCGATATGGATCAAAAATCATATCCCGATATACTTATGTTGAATACCGATACACAATATATAATTGCATTTTCTATAAAGTGGGCTCAATGTTCAGGAGGAGAAAAAACAGGAAACTCGACGGAAATGTGACATTTATTTTCAGCGACATTAATTGCAGTTGTACATGGTTAAATCCATAGCAGAGAGGTTGTGAATATTGCAGCTGTGACAGTTTACTCAATATAATCCACATTTGCTTTTGATTACCAGTACCTTGTTATACTAGCTTGCAACCTGTATCGGTTTGTCAGAAACAGAAATTGAGCATGTGAATCTGCTCTTTCATTGGCTATGAAAAATGGGACGCATTAAATGCTCACGCCGTGTCAACTTGTGCGAGCGGAGTTAGTAGGCCGACATATTTGAGATTTCTCTGCCCATTTGACACTCTGAATGCACTAAATCACTCGCTCCTGACTCCACTCCTCAGGCCAAGTGCCGTGTGATGGCCGTGACTACATCCACACATTTAATTTAAGTACTTGCACCACACTTGCACATACCCACATGTTCATTGTTAGGATCTTTATTCGGTCTTAGTTAAATGAGTGCACGCATTTGATTAAGTTATGTTTAAAGTTTTTTTCAGTTACCGTGGCTGAAGTGTGGCGTGACCTCCTCAATGGCAAAGGAGCATCTGACCAATGGGAACAACTTTTATAGTGTCAAAACAGGAAGTGGATCAGGATAATTCATCCTGTTGGGATTGGCGGGGGTGATGTATGTTTGTGATAAAACAAGTAAAACATATTATGGGATTAATAGTAGCTATATAGTATGTATGTATGTGTGGGTATATTAATTAGATACTTCACTGGTGTCTAAGGTAATATTATTAACATTGGAATGGGTAATGTAAATATCATGTTGTATTCTGACCCCTTTGGTTTGTATTTGGTTTGGCTAGCTAGTGTATATATATACTTCGGTTTGTTTCAGTCTTAGTTAGGTCAGTGTTGGGGTAAGGTCTTTTTTGTGTGTTATTGTAGTTTCAGTTGACCTCATGTTAATTTTTGATTTATTAAGATGTATTTTTGCGTAGTAAGATTTTTATCTATTTTGAGTTTATTTTGCCCATCCTATAAGTTGTACATACTTTGGGTGAATAAACCTCATTATTAATTTTACCCTGACTTGCACCCTGCTTATTCCTGGCTCGGTCCCTCTCACACACAAACACATATAAAACTGTGCACATTAATCCAGCAGAGCATAAATGACTCTTGCTTGTTTAAACTGTCTCTGTGTCAAGTGACAAGTCTGCAAGAGTTGCTGTGCAATCAGATAAGCACAGACAGCGCTAAAACTTAGATGCTTCACTTTCAGTGGGACTTCTCTTTTACATTAGCCTATGTCTTTATAGTAGTGTGTAATAGGTTCCACACGCACGCTGGTGCTGATATTGAGGGCACTGCTCTCTCCCTGTTGTGTCATGCTTCCTAAAACGACATCTGGATTTCTGTTCTCTCTACCAATTTCAGCCCCATTGACAGGGACAATGGCAGAGCAGGCGTCCGATCGTCCACAGCCACTCTATCATGTCAGCCTTTCAGGGCTGACACGGAGACAATCCACTGAACACACTGGTGGGCTTGGGGTTGGACAGCGAGTGAAATGGAGCCTGTAACCCAGGGGAGTGGTGTGTTCGCGTCCGCACGCCCCAAGGCGAACTCGCGTCCTGCGGTTCGGCCAGTGGCAGATTGCAGATCAATGAGAGAGAAGAGTGGGTGTGAAACAACAGCTGCTTAATAAATCACTGGATGCTCAGTAACAATCACAGTTATAGCCGGCAGTGCATAATAGAATATTCACAAGGTATTGGAGATTATATTATCCCAAACAACAATATGGTCAGAATCACCTAAATGCCCTATAAAAAATATAAATAGCTACACAATCCTTTATATCTTACCTTTGTGCCACCAGTGCAGTATAGTAGCATAAATATAAATAAATAAATAAATACAAAACTGGGAAATGTGTGTAGATCTGCTTATAGGACGACTGCCCCCATTCCCCTACCCCAAATACGCGCACGTCAACACACGTGTGCGTGCGCACGCGCGCCTATATTCAGAACAGCGCTAACGGTTCCTGTCTCTTTAAAGTCCACATACTCCGTTAGATTGTTCGCCGAGAATGTGTAGCGAATATATGACTGGACGGACTGGATAGATGGGTGCGCGCACTTGAGCATGTGCGCTGCGGTTTATGACAGAAAATTGACAGTGTTTGCTCGACAGATGAAGAAAGCAGCACTAGACTTACCGGACCACCGCGACATCAATACGACGTGTTTTTAGGCTGTGCTGTCATATATGAGCGCCGAGCGGGTTACAGATAGAATGTATTCTCTATATTCCTCTTAAATGTAAAACGATTGAACACGTGCTAATTGTCTTTGAGTGCGTAGGAAATTGGGCAAGGTGATGTCACTGACTTGCACGTGTCTTAGGGACATATTATCATGGGTTTTGCGAGTTATCAAAGTTTTGCGTGGACATTTTTCTGTCTTGAAATACGATAGGCTAGCCAACGAATATCTACTCACCTGATTTGTACAACATAGCACGAACAAGTTCAAGGCAGACCAGATTTGATGCACCATATAACCGACTGACCATTGACACGCAAGTAACATTGTGACATTATGGAGACGAACTTCGGATTGGCCATACTACTGACTCTTCACTTTGTCTTCATCACCTCGGGTAAAGGCTATTTAATGAAGGCTATGTTTGTGTATTTCGTCTCTTTCTACACACATATTCGATTACCTTTGCAGCTATGGAATATATGCTTTCATAGGTATTTATGGAAAAATAATGGAAATAATAACACTGACAACATTTTTAAAGGAATTTTAACTAAAGATTTTAAAGTTTTTTAAAAGTTATATTTTGGATATATAAAATATAAGCCTGGGTATATTATTGTCACATAAGCTACAGTATATAGACTAAACATGTATAAGATGGCATTATTGTTAAAGATAGACCATATAGCAAACACAATATCACATATTTATGTTTCTCACAATATTGTATCCTGTTTGGCAAAAATTAGCATCCCCTCCAAATAATGTGTTTCTTTGTTTAAATGTCTTCACTTGTTTTAGAAAAAAGTAGGAAAAAAAATCCAAATTTTCTAGTGTGCCAACTGCTGGTATAACTTTTGAATTTGCATTGAAAAGTCTAGAATGTTATTCCTTATGGTGCACAAATGATGTCTTTGAAATATTCCCTTTCAATAGGGAAGCAGCATCCCCTGTCTGCATCACTTTCTTATTAAGATGAGCACACAAACATTTATCATCAATATCAAAATGGCCGTGTGGTGATAATATAATCTACTTCCAGAGTTAACCAGTAATTTGGGTACAATCTGCCATCCATCTATTATGAACACAACTATGGTGACCAAACCTCTCAGAACAGCTAGGCTAAAGCCAGAAGACAATGACAATGCAGCAGAGGCTGTCCTATCTAGCATACTGAGGAGATAAGACCAATTGTTCAAAGCAAAGAATGTTTAAGCAGAGTTTCTGGGCACTGCCAGAAGCATACTATACATTGTCATAACGTGTGTGACAGACAGGTCTTGGCATATAGTAAATGGCCACTTAAAATCATCTGATGAAGCAAAGCAGGACATCCCGACTAACGCTGTTGTTTTCATACAGTATGGCAGCATAAAACCCATCTAACCCAGGGAAAAAGAGGTTGCAGATGCAGGGTTAATACTTCATGAATGAATTAATTAATGAATTAATGTGCCAATAAAAGGCCCATCCAAAATGTGCAGTTTTGTCATAAGAAAATAACATTCTGGTGGACATTTCTGACCTGCAGTCAGCATGCCAATTGCACACTCTCAAAATGTGTGACATTGTGTGATTAAACTGCACATATTAGAGTGGCCAGCCAGTATGTGACCAGTTCAAGGCACACCTGTGCAATTATCACACTTTTAATGAGCATCTCCGTATGTAACACCTGTCATGTGGATGGATTATCTTTCCAAAGTTTAAGTGTTTGCTAACATGGATTTAACAGATTTGTGAACATACCAAGACAAATATTCATATTGGAATCTGTTTAAAAGCACAAACCGATCTGAACTGAAAGGCCCAAATGTAATTTATTTGCATAGGGGGTAGTATACTAACCTGACATGCTAGCTGGTTTGTTTACAAAGAACAATCTGGGGAGCCGTCCATTGAAATCATTTTGAAAGGGCAGGCACTTTCAACAAATACTCGGCAGTTGATTGGACGAACCTGTTAACTAGCGGAGTCAGTTTAACTCTTGCTTAAGCCAGTTGGAAGAAGAGTGAATATTTTCCATTGAGAAAAACCTTTAAAGAGATAGGAAAGAGGTTACAATGTGCAGAAATATTCCCAATATATTGCAGAGGGATATATTTATTATACATCAACCAAATAAATAATAATAAATAAATATTAAGTGTCTTAATATTATGACAAAAAACGCTAAATGCAAAGGGCTCAGGGCTGAATGGGCGTGTTCGTAATTTCTCCCCCTTTCAAGTCTAGGCTATTGGTAACATTCTTAAGCGTGTTAAAACAGCTCGTCTAGCTAGCTGCAATGGCCCGTCTTTCAGCAGGTGCGATTGGCTCAGTAACACAGTATATTTATGAACAGTCAGATAACAGAAGCACCTGAACAAACTGCCAAATATCCATGTATAATCCAAGTTGTGTCACAATGGTTAGTTCAGAGTATCTTTCAGCTAGTAAAAATG